>KE372622.1:503772-551831 GCA_000418225.1 Zizania latifolia | reverse complement strand
CGCGCCACGTGGCCAGGAAACGGCCACGTGGCCTACCCGGGGGGCTATCCCCCACAGATAGAATATAACTATTTATGGATTTAAAGATGTGATGATACATGTTAGGTGTTTGGTTGGATGGATGGGATAAAATAATTTTTTGTTTGATTAGGTGGATATAACTTGGATGAGATAAGCCTAAATTTAGTGGGGCCCACTTGTCAAATATATTTTTTAACAAAAATATAATCATATGAGATCTTATTTTATAGATTAAATTGCAATGAATATAATGATGTAATTAGATCATAGATGGGATAAATGATTTGGGAGGAAAAATCATATGAATGTTTATAAACGAAAAATTAAATGCATCCTAATCAATTAGGAGATGACACGTCATCTCATCCAATATTAGATGGACTCGTCCAGAAAAATTTTCTGAATCCTTCCATCCAACATATTGAATGAATATTCTTCTCGGTGATCATTCCATCCACCTTTGCCCGTCAACCAAACAGTTAATTAAATGGAATGGTCCTATCCTATCCAGGGATATCCATCGAACTAAACTGATCCTTAGCACATCGTTCGCTACTTCACTGAATGAATGAATGCTGCTACTCGATCGGTTGAATTGTCACGTGAAATGTCATTCCCTCGTCAAAAAATGCCGTTGGAGCTAGCGCGTCGACACGCACATGCCTCCGACGTCTTCCATTCATCACGCACGAGCCCCCGTCAAGATGTCGAGGTCACCACCACGCCGACCGATCGAGCCGTCACCCGCGTCGTCACTGCTCACCAACAACAACACCTCCACCGCTTGCCGTTCTCGCGAAAGGCGCGAGAGCCAGTTCCGCCTAAGCAGCGGAGCACCACGCGACGGCAAAAAGAAATAAAACCGAAACAAGCGTCTCGGGGCTACGTGATGCCGATCCGATCGCCGGTTCCGGTCGACGGATGTGACGGATCTGCGCCGGTGCCGCACGTTCGCCGGGCGGGGCGGGGCGGGGCGGGGCGCGTCGCTGTCTCAGCTTCCGTTTCCGGCGCCCTCCCCGGCGTGACGTCGCGGCACGGCTGGCCCCCGCTGCTCTTCCGGGACAAAAGAGAGAAGAGTCTTCGCGACTTCGGTGACGCGATCCGGACAAGCGTTCTGGCGCGCACTTGGGCCACGCCTAACTCTCCTTTCACCGAACGGTTCGGCGCCCCGGCCTCGTCGCGTAGCCTAGAGCGAGTGCGCAAAGCTAAGCTAAGCTAGGCTAGGCCGAGCCCGGTTAGCTTGCCCGATCGGGGCGTTAGGCTGGCGCGGCAGCGGCACGATATAAGGCCCGGCCAATAGCACTAGCCCCTGTTCCTGGTGAATAGCCGTGTACAGTGCCTTTTTTTTCTTGGGGTGCTTCGTTTGCTTGTGCTGTTCATCTTCTCGAGCTCGACCCGTTGCTTCTCTCCTCCCCTGCTTTCTGCCTGCCACAACCTGCCGTGTTCCTTGGTTGCGGTGTAGGCTCGATCGATTGTATCAATGCATGCGTCGGTGGTGAGGAGAAGGGGGTTTGAACCACCTTGCGGCGAGGTAACTGTTAGGATTGGTTCTTCATCTTGCTGTTAATTTGTTCTTTTGTTGCATAGCGTATACTGTCTGCTTTGTTTCTCCAGCATGTTTAATCCATAGAGTCGACGCATATAATTTTGTTGTGAACATAGTCAAAAAAATATATGTGGATACTGGCTCTCCAGAAAAGAGCTTTTGGTTATTGTTTGGTTATGCTTGAAGTTTCTGCACGGAGTTAAACAATTATTGGATCAAGACTAGTATGTAGTTTAGTAGTTGGTACGGCGTGGATCGATGCTCCTGACTTTCATTTTGATGTACTGCATCTGCGAACGAGATGAGCACTATCAGGAAAAATTGAACAACTGACTACTTTCATGATATAATTGAGCAAAAGTAATCTGCCACAAGATAAATATCATGATACAACTAGACTGGTGCTGCTATAACTTTCTAACTCTTCAACTGTAAGGTTCTAGCTTTTGTGGTCTAAGATAGGTCGGTTCTGTTCATCAGGTGACCCACGCTGTTATGAATGAGTTTACTCTGATGAATGACCATACCATGCTACTTCAAGGCCGTGACAAGTCAAGGATCAGCGCAGCTAGCTTTTCCACAAAGTCAAGGCCCACACAGGGCGGTGGCATCAGAAACAATATTGGCTACAGTGACGGTAGATCCATCAATGAATCCTGCGGAAAAAGAAACGGTTATCCGCAAACTTACAAGACAGATGTTACTGTGCCAAAAAGTACGTCATCTTGTTTTTATCTTTCTTTTTTGTTACTGGTAGCGTTTATGGTGTGGCTACCTCCAGTCTAAGACTACCTGCATCAAATGCATGCAGGTACAGAAACAAGTATATTTGATGCTGATGAATACGTCAGTATTAGCAATGTTTCAGGCGTTCCTACATCAGAGGGCAATACTGTGCAAGACGAACGCCAGAACAAAGGAAAAGATTTGTTTTACTGTGATTGGTCTGAACTGGGCAGCTTGGATGACTTCGAAACAAACCTGAGGTAATCTCTTGCTGCCTCGAGCATGTTTCTTTACCATCAGGCATCAGCAATATGTCCTTTATCTGAAGCTTGAACATTTTTCTTTCATTTTCTGAAGAAATTTCGATTCCACGTTTGACAAAGGAAGTAATTACTTGGAGGATCCACTGGGGTCTTCAGTTTGCTTACCGGATGCCCAGCATGTACCAAGCAGCCGCCACTTTGACAACACCAATTTGTCAACCGTTTCAAATGAGAGCACGACCAAGCATATAATATCATCAGTTTTAGTTTCCGACACTAGTACTGAACCATTATTCCTTGATCAGGTATTTCCAAACTTTGATCTTTGTAATTATATATTTTTTCAATTCTGAAGGTTAGATGATGCAAAGGATGTCCTTCCAACAGTAGCTTATCTTGTCATCCCGAAAGTTAAGATCTTGGCATCTGCCGCAATATGTAACATATACAGATACTTTCCTTGAAAGAATCTTGGTTTCACCTAGGAACATTTTAACTTTCTCTTCACTGTCTGCAGATTAATATGGCAAATGCTGACGTTTTCTGCCCCTTCGACAATGTAACAAGTGCGGAACTCATTGGCAGCTGTGAGGGACTAGAGGCTATATTTTGCTCAAATCAGGAAGTGTTAGTCCCAACAGCATCAAGCATCACGTGCAATGATGAAATTGTGTCTTCATCTACTTTCTCAGCTCCAAATCTCGTAGCAGCTTATGTTCCTCATTCGATGAATAAGACACACGATCCATTGAATGGAACCCCAGACATGATCCTTGATGAAATGGCCAGAAATCCACTAGAGATGTATTTTCCTCCATTGACAGCATATGAACACCCGACCAATGCCACTTCGACACAAACACATCAGTTTCCTGAAGGCTTTGGATGGGATGATGTTCTGAAAAGTGCAGACTTGCAGTTCTTTTCGAAGGGAAGTTCTTCTACAGACTTATGTGTGAACCCTTGCTCACCATTGATTCTGGAAGCTGT
Source organism: Zizania latifolia (assembly GCA_000418225.1). Lineage (NCBI taxonomy): Eukaryota > Viridiplantae > Streptophyta > Magnoliopsida > Poales > Poaceae > Zizania > Zizania latifolia. Next base: position 548,285 of record KE372622.1, on the reverse strand, counting down.
GCCAGTTAAGGATCTTGGTTTCCAGAAACTTCAGGAAGGCATGAATCAGGTATACTATGAGTAACTTGGAACACTGTTTTGCAACCCTTCTAATTATGCTGCTTTCTTCTGTAATTATTACTCAGGTTAACAGTACTTCAGATTGCCCATGATAAGTATTTAACGTTTGTATCTTTCAAATGTACTTTGCAGTTGGATGTAGCATCTAAAACATGCATAAGAGATGCCTTGTATCGATTGGCCAATTGTGTTGAACAGAGGCATTGTGTTGGTAGTACAACAGGGAGTGTTAACCAGCTTGCAAGTGGAGTTGTGGAATCATCAGTTTCAAAGAGGTACACTTTGATGTGATCTTCAATTATGCTTTGAAATAAAGCTTTCCAATTAACTACTGAAGTTCTGATGCTGAGTGTGTAACTGGTATTTCTGACATATTCAAATCAAACAGGTGGAGTGAAATTCAGATGAACCCCATGGATCGATCAGTGGCACAGCTGCTTCTCCAGAAACCGCATCCAAGGACTTGTTTACCCCATCCACCATCCCAGGCAAAACATGTCATGTAGCCTCCACCCGATCCATTGCTCGACATTGGTCACTGAATTGTAATCCGTTGTACCGTGATGTACATAGTATCTGAATATCTGATGCAATATGGTTTTTGACAGTTTAAGACTGTACATGTCTGACCGATTTAGCATTCTAGGTCCGGCACTTTTTTCTCGGTTCTGGTATGAATGTATATATAGTACTACGAGTACAGACTACAAACTACTAGATGTAATGTAACACCAGCGCTTGTTGTTCAGAGATAAGATAAGGGACAATAGTTTTGATCATGTCCAGCATTAGCCATTACTTGTGACTTGTCAGGTGCCCCCTCTGTGCTTGAGCTATTGTATTATATACTATTATCTATCTATGATATTATTAAGACCGCTTGAAAAGGAGCCACCATGTTTGCTCTGGAGGCTTAGAAATTAGCATGCTAATCAGAGAAAAAAAAAAGAAAAATATATACTGTTAGATCGTGGTGGCTCCAAGTTATAACGGTGGAGATCGAATGCTAGAACTGTATATAAAATACACTTCTATTTATAGTATTTATAGAAGCTGAAACTAGAATTGTATATCAAATCCAATTCTAGTTTGAAATAAACTCTAATCTAGTGCCGCACAAAATTGTGCAGGAAAATACGCTAGTTTCTTTTAACAAAACTCCCTTGGTTGCCAAACCAATTAGGAAACTACCAATTAGAAAGCTGAATATACTGACAAGAAGTTTACACAATGTATGTCTGTAATTTTTCAGTAGTGGCAAACGCAATGGTAGATAAGCAGTATTACCTGCAATCCACCATCAATGAAGTGCAAACGGGGATCAGTGAATCCAGCAGGGAGCACAACATTTCCACTAGGGTTCAACTCATATGTGCGGCTACCCTTCAACTCCTGCATATGTCACTTCAAACATTTAGAGGAAAGCAAGGCATAGAAATGCAGTGCTTACGGCCCCAGTAAAGCAGGTGTTACTACCTGAACCTTAAAAAAGGGCAGCGGTATCGAACACACCTTAAACACAGGTGTATCATGGCGGCGAGGCTAGCGCTCCGGGCAGGCATGGCGCGTGCCCGCGGGCATTGTGCTTGGCCGTGTCACTCTCCCCTTTCTGAAACAACCAGAATACAACCCTTCAGTACTTCAACCAGGCAACCAGCCAAAGTGTTAAATGGTTAATCCCTTCAGATGGGAAGAGGAAGTGCCCATGAGAATGAAAGTAGTGCAACCCATGAGAGCGAAGGGAGCGCAACCATGGCGTATTGGGGAACTCTCCAAGTGGCCGCCGTCGCCACCGTTAAGAAGAGCAGAACTTCCCTTCTCCAACCGCCGCCGCCTCTCCTCAACCCCGACGATCAATTGATTGGCGCCTCCGGTCTCTCCTCCACGCAAAACCAATCGAGGGAAGCATGGTCGCGGGTGGCGAACCGAGTTCCCTCTCAGAGTCTCAGGCGCCGGAGCTCCGCCGCCTCGTCCGGACTCCCGAGGGAATCGCGTGAGGAGCCTAATTGACAGGTGGGGCCGGATACAAGGTAATAGTCGTGGCCCACATAATTAATACAGCCTGGACCGCCCGTTGGACGATGGACAGCCTGGATCGGCCCAAAACTGGATCGCTTCCAATGGGAGCGATTCAAATTTGGCCCAAAATCGGGCGCTACCAAATTCGGCGCAAAATCAGATCAGCGATCCAAATCCGGCCCAAAATTTTGTAAATTACCCCCTACATCAGTACATCCGTTATCCGTACATCGGATACTGCATTTTGCACATAACCCCCTGCATCGGACCTCTATCATTAAACGTTCTAAATTTTCATATAACCCCTTGAGTCATTCAAATTTGTGCATATAATCCTCTACGTCCCAACTTTTGCAGATAGCCCGTCCAAAATCTCCTAAATTAAAAGGACCAAATCAAATCAAGGCTCGTCTCATTTCCTCCTGCAACCATCGCTCCGTGGTCTCCCCTTCCCCGCCGGAGCGGAAGGGGAATCTCCAACCCGGAAGCTTCAAGGAGCGAACGAGCTCGCCCGATCTCGCACGCGTGCGTGCGTGCGTTTCACCTCCTAAACTTAGCGGCCGCGTGCGACGCGGAGGCGCTCCCTCCAGAAATAGGCGCGCGTGGCGCGGTGAGGATGGGCTACTTGCCGTCGTCCCTCGGCAGCAAGGCGGCGCACTTCGTGTCCGACCTCACCACCGTCATCCTCAACCCCATCTCGGAGCGCGAGCCCTCCTCTCCTCTAACTGTGAGACCCGAGATCCCCCTCCTCCTGTACCGTCCCATCATTGACTTGTGGTGAAGGCAGTTTGCCTCCAGCTTTGATTTGGTTGAGGCTCGCGTCTTAAGTTAGCGCGATCGGGCGAATTGGATGCTGCCGGTAGAGATATCAGCATTCTTTGCAGTGATTTCTCCGCAGGGAGTATGCGACGTTTGGGATGAGTATCAGCTGAATTGGAGCATGCTGACAGATAGTGCATTTCGTAGGTTGGGGATATTTGTGTTTTTTTGCATAATTGAGGTGTATTTTGAGTGTTTGGACCCTACATTATTCAAAGCACACTTTGAACTGGTTGATTTTATCAACGCGGTATTTTTTTTGGACGGTAATATTTAAACCAAAATAGTAGAGTTAGCTCACCTGTATGTTCTACCATACTACCTGAAGTCGTTCTTCTTGTGGACTTCTGCTAGTCTCGAGAAGGAAATAGTTCCATCTCAGTGTGCTTTTGAAAGCTAGCCACCCAGTTGTTTATCTGTTGTCTTTCTTGCTGTAACCTTTTTGCATTCATTTATAGTTTAAGGATGATTTACATTGTTAATTGTTTGAAACAAACAGTTACTACATGTGCCTGATGCCAGTTTGCTGTTGTGAATTGCTGTTAAGCACTGGCCCTTGTTTCATTTATCATTTTGTGTTCCGGAAGGCTCACATCTCAAGTTCTTTGATTGTTGTAGGATGTGGACGAAAGCAAAGAAAAATCAGAGGATGACAGAGATTCCGAACAAAATTCTGACTCCCCTGATGGCCCTGACACATCTTCCTTCAGAGCATTCTTGATCTCATTCTTGTCATCATCTGGGTCTGGTAATGATTCAATGGAGATAATTCCTGATCAGAATGGGGAATTGGGATACCCAACTTTAACACCAATGGGGAAGTCAAACAAGGGAAGGTCAGGGCTCCTTAGTAAAGGAAAACATTCCATTGGAAAAATCATTAACAAAGCGGCTAGAATTGGTGGTTTCAAACAAAATGTGGAGCCTAAGATTGACAGCGAGATGGTAGGCCATGTTGAATCAGTTTCACCTGTATTGGAGCTTGAAGAATTGAAGGAAGTTGCTTCCTTAAGTAATTTGCCTGCTATGTCAGAACCATCTACTCTTTTGTCAGAAGTGATTAGATCCAATCTTTATGCTTCTCTTCCTGTTCTTGCCAAAGGAAGGAACTGGGTCTTGCTATACAGGTAGAACATGTCTGTTATTTGATATGATAATGGCTATATGTATTTGCTATTGTCTAATATTTGCATCCACAACTGTGCAGCACATGGAGGCATGGAATATCCTTATCTACTCTGTACAGAAGGAGCATGCTTTGCCCTGGTTACTCTCTATTGGTATTCTTATTAAGTAGCTTGGCGATGTTTGATTTGTTACAATTTAACTGGTACTTCAAAGTTAGCAGTCAGTGTACTGATATATATCATGTAGTTCTGGAGATTCTTACTTGGGTGATATCATGATAGCTCTTTGTTCCAATAAAATTCTATGGCTGAAATATGAGTCTTGATAATCTTATCTCATGTTAATTCAGGTTTTTTATTGTTCATTTATGAATATTGTCTCTAACAGGTAGTTGGGGATAAAGAAGGTGCTGTTTTTGGCGGTTTAGTTGAGGCTCCATTGCAGCCAACCAGTGCAAAGAAATATCAGGTTACACCTACACATTCTGATAATATTTTTTGTAATTTAATTTCCTTTTGCAGATTATGATGGAAATATGATATCACAGGGGACCAATAACTGCTTTGTCTTCACTAATTTACACAGCAATCCCAGTATATATCGACCAACTGGTAATATTTACTTTGTCTGTTTCCATGGTCTTTGCATAAGAACATCAAAAGCTGCCAAAATATTTTCTTCCATTGTTCCCTGTGCTTACAGGCTGCTAGATGTATTTCTCTGCGTTGCAGTGACTTGCGATTACTTTTGTCCCTTGATTCCTGTTCAAAATATGACACCAGCACACTTTTACTAAAATTTGGATGGATCCAGTTGCTGCTCATGTTACTGTTAAGAATCATTTGGCTTTGGAAACCAGCAGCAAAAACTTCACTCAGAAAGCTCCTGAGCGTGCATTTCTGTTATTTGCAGGCATTAATAACTATTTCACTGTGTGCTCCACTGACTATTTGGCACTAGGAGGGGGAGGTCATTTCGCACTTTATCTAGATGCAGACCTGTAATCTCCCTCTAAACATGTCTTTCATGCCTTCACATCTACTACTTTTGTTGGCTTAAGTCATTGTTAGCTCCCTCATCTTTTCTTCTGGGTTTCCCTTTTTCAGATTGAGCGGTTCAAGTTCCAGTTCAGACACTTTTAACAACATGTGTTTATCTCATTCCTCAGACTTTGCGGTAAAAGATGTTGAGGTATTTAAAATACTGAAGCAGTATGTTTTTCCTTTTCCACCCTGATTGACATAATTACATTCATACCACTCCAAAATTCTGGTGCTAAAGTTGCGAACCGCATGATTGATAATTTCCCACTGAAGATAGTTTCCAAATACCCTGACCCCAAGGATGTTATCTTGTCCTGGCCATTCTGTCACAAATGCATCTTATCACATCAGCATGTGCCCTGGTAGGCTGGTCTACAACATAGGACATAGCTATATGGTGCCCGTTCACCAAAAATCAAGAGATATTTCCTCAAGGTCGTGTGCATGAGATCATTACTCAATAGGGTCATGTCCATAAAATCATCCCTCAACAACAATGATAATCATAATAAGAATAAATAACATCATTTCCTCATAGTTCATACATCTCCAAGTGATAAGAAAGCTTTGTGTTGAATGGGTAGCGAGCATAAATTAACTGCAAGTCCCTTACAGCTATAATAACAAGATCCTAGGACTTCGAATTTGCATAGCCTTATAAGATCCACCAACAGATTGATGTAAGTTTTTCATGAATGTCCACAGATCCTTACAGCTATGTAACAGTTGTTTTCTTGTACAATGCAGCTGTGGGGTTTCGTCTATCCTTCCAAGTACGAAGAGACGCTCGCCCTCTGCCGTACTGAGAAACCAGGAATTTGTCGATGGTGATTTGGTGGTCCTTGAATTGCTGAATCTGGAGTGTTACATCTGTACAGTTTTTAGTAGAATTGAGGGAATTTTAGTACAGGATCATGTAGTAGTGTTGGAAACCTGCCTTTCTCGACCGAGTTTCCTCAGAGTTGTACATACTGTAACTTTCTTGCTACTTTTAGCGAAACATGGGCGTGCTGGTTGTTTGTTTCAGTGTTGTCATTGTAAGAGAACATTGTTACCGGCCGATCAGATGATAACTAGCCTACAATCTCCCCTTGTCTATGCAAGAATTCAAGTGCGAAACAACACCACAGTACCTACCACTAGCACACCGTGCGATGGACTCACATATTTCGCATGATAATACCACCATTATATATATATAACCAAAGCTGCTCGCATCACAAGTTCGTTCAAAATGAATAAAACATCACAAATTCACATGACACGTGCAAAAGGAATAGAGCAACGGCATCGAATGACCTGATCATACAGTCAAATTGTGCTTATCCACACAACACAAGTTGAGATTTCGAAGGCACAGGAGGTAAATGCTGAGGATTTAAAGAGCTCATATTCTTCAAATGGAGGTTTAACATTTATATTCTATTCCTGAGTAACAAAGTAAAATCATAAACATGTCTATGAGTTCACCAGTACGAAAAACTGCAGGTGGCTTCACACGCTAGAACAAAAGCTGAATCTGGGGCTTTGGTCACGTGGCCTGGTAATAAAAACGAAGGACACTTGACCGCAAGAACCTTGGACGTCAAGAAAGGTAAATATGAGAACGGAGAAATGTAGCTACACAGGGCTGGAACATCTACAACACTAAGTTGGTAATTGCTTGCTGAACCCTGATAAAACCTATAAATGCTACTCTTCTGTCATTTTTTATTACGGTCGTCTGTCATAATTCTTATTTCCTATCACCTGAAATACGATGACATGTATAGTCTTACTCCAATGTCCACCGCAGAGTCCTCACCACCAATTGCATGAAGAACCACAGGAATGTCGTTCAAGTATTGTATCACCAGGGGCAAGACGGCTGGGGCAACTTGAGATTTCACTGCTTCATCACTCAGCAAAACTGACTTAGCAGTGTCGCAACCAGCTTCTGTCGCTCCAGATTCCTCATCTTCTTCAGATAGCATCGACTCAGATGGGTTAACCACCATAGCAACTTCCTCAATTGCTCTATACTTAACCTGATTTCCCCTCCTTTGAGGAGGCCTGTTCCTGCATGCATCAAGCACCAATGTTTCAGTGGCTTCCAACCACTCAACAGATAGGCCATCAACTTCATCATAATGTATCCTCCGTTCCATCTACAATAAAAAGATCACATCAAGGCAAAGGAAAAAAAGACAAATCAAGTGCTTTCCGTGAGGTTAGACAAATACATACAGCAAGTTTGGGCACATAAACTGACATGAACTTTGGTCCAAGTCCCAGAACTCTGGCATTGGCAACTAGGACCTGCAAAGTAAACCAGAAGCCTTTCAAAACAAAGCTTAGACAAAATCAGTTGGGGAAGCTGAAAATTGATGAACCATTACCTCTTTCCTCTTTATCAGATCCCACATATAGAGTTTCTGTCCAGCTTCTTCTGCACGACGACTGGCCCACTTTCTTTCATTGCAATGTTCAGCAATCTCTCCCAGATTATCAGATGAAGGGACCTTAAACTTATTAGCTGCAGCAGACAATACTTCCCTCCCTTCTTTGGATTCAACAGCATCCTTACTAAATTGGAGGCCTGTAAAGCATCTATTCATCATCTCATTAAATCCATCTTGTCCAGTAGGAAATCTCCTGTGTTTCAGATACATCTTCTCAGCCTCAATTACTGCATTCAGTGTTCTGTGAACAATTATATCAGGATATCTTCTAAGTGGTGATGTGAAATGTGTATATAAAGGGACAGATAATGCATAGTGAGCCCAATCATCCCTCTTGCTTATCAGGTCTGCCGTGCAGAAGTATTCTGCTGATTGCATTTTCTTTGAAGCATAAAGCATGAGAATATCAAACAAAACAGGATCATCTTTTAACTTTTCCTTCATTCTAGAAAGTGAAAGGTGAAGTTGACCAGATGATGAACCATCCAATTCAAAACCATTTCTAGCACAAAAAGTTTCAAACTCTCTGGATTTCCGTAAATTAGGTTCAGGGTGCCTACGAAGTAGCGCACAATTAGGGAATGCATTAGATATAACTTCAGCAGCTGACATATTTGCCAACAACATTAACTCCTCAACAATGAAACAAGCATCATTCCTCTCATAGCGATAACTATCACATGGAGCTCCACCTTCATCAAATAAGATCATAAGCTTTGCAGTTTCAAGAGACAGAGCTCCCCCCTTAAATCTAATCTCCTTCAGATTTTTTGTGATATCATATAAGCACCTAAGGGACTTGATAACATCTTCTTGTCCAAATATGCCATATACTTGAAGAGAAGGAGCTGATATAAACTTAGTTCCATCGCTACAAATCAAATCCTGCACGAGATCATATGACAGCTTGCAGCATGAAAAAATAACACTTCGACCAATCCAACGATTAACTATGTTCCCATGAGGATCAATGTCCCAGATAATCGAAAAGGCAAGCTTGTCTCCTCCAGGATTTAGTGAAACCAGATCTTCTGAAAGTCTCGAAGGCAACATTGATATTTTGTGTCGCAAGGTGTAAACACTAGTAGACCGAATCTGAGCTTCAGCATCCAGTGCAGTTTCAGGATGAACAAAGTAAGAAACATCTGCAATATGCACCCCAATACGAACAATTCCTCCTGAAAGCATTTCAATAGATATTGCATCATCAAGATCAGTAGCAGTAGGGGGGTCAATTGTAAAGGTCAAGATGTTTCTCAGATCTTTTCTCACTTCAAGTTCTTCCGGAGGAATTTTCCAGCAATTCTCAGGTAGGCATGCCATGGACTCAGGGGAGAATTCAGTATCAGATATTGCATTCTCAAAAAGTATAGCATCCATGTGTGTTTTGACCTGTCCACCCTTCCCCAAGAACTGTATGATATGAGCACAGGGATAGAGACTTTCCTCATCCCATGCAAAAATTCGTGCAGCAACTAATTCTTTAACTTTATCACCTTCTTCCAACTGTTTTCTCACACTATCTGGTAAAGTACTAGCACTAACAACCATATGAGGGAATTTGGGATCAGTCGGCAAGAGAAGAATCAATCCTGAAAAAGATGATGTGGCTCTATGGTTCATCCTCTTTGAAACCTGCATATTCATCTGATTTCTCTGCTGCTCTGCATCAGGAAGCTCTGAGAAAGGAGCTAGGAAACCTACAACGGTGTCACGGCGAGGAGACTTCTTTATGACAGACAATACTTTTCCAGTAGGACGTCTGCCTGGGTTAGAGTATACCAGAGAACATATCCTTTGTAATGCTCTTTCAGACTCCATCTTTCCTTCATTCAAGTCCTTCTCACAACTTTCTGGGACAGTAGCATGACCATTTTCACACTTAACAGCTTGACTAAAACCACTGTTTTTGTGATGGTAATGCATCCTATCCAAAACAGGTTGGCCATTACTGCAATGCCCAAACCTGCAGCTGGCATCTGTCTGACCTTTTTTCAAACCATGATTCCCATTTGTTTCACTAACTTCACAAACAGCAGAATCTCCTCCTATAGCAGGGTTGCATGCAATGTTTGGTCCTTTCATTCTAGTCCAGTAAGCAATAGGTTCAAGTGCGATAGCAACAAGGTCACCTTCCACCTGCAAAGTGGATCATAGAACATTGTACCACAAAAAAAAAAAATATGGATACAGGAATGGTGTATACAATGAAAATGAGCAGAACTAAACCACCATTTCTAACAAACTATATGATAGCTTAGCAAGAATTTTTTTTTGACTACGAACCTATCACTTAAACATTTCTCCAGGATAATTTGCTTCTAATAAGGAAGCCATCCCTCGTGAATGCTTTCTTAGAATTATCGCCTATAAAAGAGGTAAGATACATGCATATAACATAAAAGTCAAAGGGGTTTCAAAAGTTAAAATATGCCAAAAGAAAGGATGATCAAGAGAAGCCAGGTCATTGATTTTATGCATGTTATCACAAACTAACAACACAAATGGAGATATCCAATCCAGTGAACATGACAGAAACTTAACAATGAGCTATGCTAGATCATGGGAAGGAAAGGTGTAATATCATTGCACAGAATTTTGTCCTGGGGCTCATATCGTGCCAAATACGACAACCATTGTTCTCAAGCATTGTCATTTCCTGATTCCTCGTGAGGTAACTATATAATGTCCAGTTAGCACGTTCCAGTTCCTCATGTGCAACCAGTTAGCAAGACATGTGTGTGCTTAACAAGTTAACGTGGACTTCAAGGCTACATACATGATAGGCTGAATCCTGAAAGAAGCTGCCTGCTTTTCCGCTATCCACTAGTGTTCTCTTACAGTGTTGCTACTAATTACACGCATTACAACATAATACATCCACCCAGTTAACACAACATGCATGTCAACCAGGACTTACCGCTCGGTTTTGTGCCACCCCGGTAATGAGAACATCCATCGGAATGCCATCAACGGTGCAGTACGCCTGCAAAATTCACACATATAAAAGTTACCACGCAGTTGCACGGAAACAGTGTAACAGCAATAAAACTACGAAGCAGGCAGTGCTTACCTCATTTCTGTTGTGTGCATTCACACGGAACTTCCCCATGAAGGCATGCCCTCTCTGCACGAGCACGATGGAGGCAACAAAAGTCAGTGAACCATTTCGCACGAAATTACTACAGCCAACCTGCAAACCTCAAGCGAGCTACCTTGATACCCTCCTCCGCGGCCTGTTCGGACCAGTGGGACTGGAAAAACCGCTTCCCAGCAGCTGTTCTTCCCATTCCCGCCACCGGCGCCTCTACGGGGCCCGGCTTGGGCAGAAGGGGGCAGGATCGGCTCGTCCCCGCCGCCTCCTCCTCCTCCGCCTCGGCATCCAACGGGACGCCCACGTGCATGGGCGGCATCGATCTGTACGACCTCGGCCACGTAGACTCCTCGTGCTGCGCGGCGACGGGATCCGCGGCCTGCTTGTTATGCCGCGGCGCGCGGCGCCGCCGCCTCCGCTCCTTCTCGGCGTCCTCCGTCACGGTCCCCGGTGGCGGAGGAGACGGAGCGGGGATGGGGACGGCCGCGGTGTGCTCTCCGATGGCCCTCATGGCGTAGGCTCACTCGTCGCTGGTGGTGGACTGGTGGCGAAGCTTCGAGAAGACAGGGGAGAGGCCGGGGGGGCGGGGAACCCTAGATCTGGAGGAGGCGCCGCCCGCTTCGCCGCCGATACCGACGCGGAAAAACTCACGGTACCGGAGGTCGAGGCGAGGAGGGGACAGATAGAGAGGCTCTGAGGCCGAGGAAGCGGAGAACTGGAGGAGGAGGGAGAGAGAGAGAAGCCAATAAAGGAGAGAAAGGAGGAGAGGACGGCGGTTTTGGTATATCCTGCGGCTTGCGGCCGGGGAGTACGTGGTGCGGTGGCGTCGTCCGGGCTGCGCGCTTCCGTCTCGACTCTCGCGTCGCGTTGATGCTTGCGCGGCGACGACGGCGGCAAGGGCCCGGGGGCGGGGGGTGGTCGGCGGCGGCGGGTCCCGCTCGCCGACTGTTGCAGTGTTGCCTCTCTTTACCGCCTTTCCAAGGCGACGTCGCTCTCCACGGTGGGTATCAGGTGTCTGTGCCGTCTACGGGCTACGGTGGTAGCGTACGGGCGTCTACCGTGTAGGCCGGCTAATCTGGCATTTGCGTGCACCGTGGCAGAATGGCGGGCGCCATTGTTACTTTGTTAGCGTAGAGTTGCGTGAGATAGCGTTCGAAAGAAAGCATGATTTTTTGTGTTTATTTTATTGTGTATGGTGGTCAATTTTTTAATGCAATAATGGTGCTCCTTTGAAATTTGAATACATTTTTGTGGTTGGATTTCAAGTTTTCCTTTTTAAGTTTATACCACTACATAATGCTTTTTAAGTATTCCTAACTTAAGTTAGGGCGAATATCTAGCACTTCAATTTGTATTAATTTGCTAGATCAATTAGATTTATTGCTTTAGTCTTAAGTCATATGTGACATTCTTAGTTTTCATTGGCAATATTTTGATTATATCTTACCTCGTTCTTGCAGTATTATCTTATTATTAACCGTGGGTCAATAGCGATTGTGTCTTAAAATTATTCCATTTGGTAGCCACGTCGCTAACATCTTCGTAATAAGAGTTATCCCATCACTAGAAAACAGGGCGTTGAGAGGGCTTATCATAATAAGCTAGTCTTCGTTTTTTTTTCGCAATTTTTTTATCTTAGTACCTACAACGTTCATTACTTAATTTGATTTGTTTCTATTCTTGATATCTGTATATTCTTTGTCTTATCGCCGTTTTACATAAGCGATGAGCACATGATAAATTACGTAATTCCACCTAACAAAATAGTGCGCCAAAGAAACATAACACCCAGATGTTTCATAAGAAATAAAGTTAATCAAGAATGCCAAGTAAACCCATAAATTATTTTTTCCTCAAATTCTAAAGCTAAACAGAAAGGAAACTGCCATATTATTCCGAACGACAACTTTTTATGAATGCTTATAATTACAGATTAAAGAATTAAACAAACACTTAATCGTGGCACTTATAATGTTCTTTTAAACAAGGGAAACCCCAATCTATTTTGCATTGAAGACATGTCAGTATACTCAGCCCTCGGATCAGACTTTAAGATTCGTGCCCCGAGTGGCTAATCAAGATAACCGGATAAACCACCCGTCGTCCCCTTATCCTCGAGGTCGACCGCCAGAACGCAAACGCGGGCACAGCGCAAAGATGGCGACGATGTCCCTCGCCGCGGCTTCTCCCCTCACCTCCGCTCCCCGTGGACTCACCGTATGCATGCCCCGCACGGCCTCCGCCGGTATCCGCATTGGAGGTGCGTCGCTGACTCGGTTCCCGGGACTGGCGGCGGCGGCGCCACCGCCAGCGGCGAGGGGCGACGCGGCAGTTGTCAGGATGGCGAAGAGGGAGCAAGAGCTGGAGGAGATTCGGACCATGCCGACGGAGAAGATCGAGGAGGAGGTGGTGGACCTGAAGGGGGAGCTCTTCCTGCTCCGCCTCAAGCGCTCCGCGCGGCAGGAGTTCAAATCCAGCGAGTTCGGTCGCATGCGCAAGAGGGTACATCTCTTACTCCCCGGGACACTATAATACCAGTTATGAAGCTGCTGATTCAGGCCGTAACTGTTGATTAATTTGCGAAATTATCACCCTTCTGGTCAAAGTGCGTCGAATTTACGATTTTTTTTGGACTTTTTACTACCAAATGGGTGTGGACTGGCGTAGTCGCATGGTCTGCTCAGTGTATTCTGTTTACAAACCCTTTCACTAAATGACTAAAATCTAGTATTCTACTACAGTAAATGTTTAAGTACTAGTTGAGTTGATTGGTTTCTGGAGCAGTGAGTTGGACGCTACTTCAGGATAGTGAAGTAACCTGCCAATTTGTTGGTGGAATTTTCCTAATTACTTCCATTTGCATAATGGCCATTGGCTCATACTGATTTGAGCTGATACGTGGGCAATTCCAGTCTCCAAAGCAAGTTTTTATCATAATTTGATTAGGTCATGGTGAAATTAATCTCTGAATTCTTATATATCTACATTGGGTTTATAGTATTGTTTATTGGATTTTAGTGCATAGAAAACAACATGAAGAATGATATTGCTATGCAATGTGTATCTAAAGAGCTTTTCTATTGTTCTTGGGAGGTAGTGTTAAATTTATACCTTCAGAGGTACCTACATTAAAATGGACTAGAACTTCGTTTCAGAGGCCGACCAAATTCAGACAGAAGAATTTAGAAAGTCAGGACATATATGAACCTGCCCTGTTGTATATGAGAACTAATTATACACTCAATTATAAGATACCCTTTTCTCTTTGGGGGTTTGTGGTAAACCAATTACTACGATTATCACTTCATTCTCTTGCTTTAGAGTTCAGGTCTCCATGGCTGCTCAGGGACAGAACAAAACAAATAGTTAGCAGAAGATACATACTTATATCTGCCTCTATCAATGCTTCTAGCATTTTCAGGAAGGAATTTATCAGTTTATTTTCTTCTGTTGTTTTTCACGTCCTGCTCATTTCATTTAAATAGCAGCATGCTTCTACTCTCTAAATTGAGTTTTGACTTGGGTTGTGATATTTACATCAGATTGCCCGTATGCTAACTGTCAAAAGAGAGCGGGAAATTGAACAAGGAATCAACAAGAGATTGTCTAGGAAACTTGACAGGAAATGGAAGCAAAGCATCGTGGTTAGACCACCACCATCTCTAAGGGAGAACAAGGAGGAATAGAAAGCAGCAAAAGTGAACAATCTGCAGAAGTCATTTCATGCATGTCTCGAAGGTTTCTTTCTCCCTGTGGTTTCATCCCTTATAATGGATTGATATGTAATTCACATTAACCGATTTACATGTCCATCTGTCAAAATCAGAAGTTTATTACCAATTCCATTTTTGTAAAATCCAGTTTATTCGAATTTATGCTTATCCATGCATTCACCTATATGTTTGGTGTATGAAACTGTGCATAACGAGTGTATGGTATTCACCCTTAGAAACTCCAAAGTCAAAACTGCCTATTCCATTCACCTGTCACAAAGTTGTGAGTGCTACATAGACCGGGCCACCATTGAAAACATCGATCATGTTCACTTGGTTTGTACTCTCAATGCGACAGGAAATTCATTACTTATCTTTATACTAATAAAATATACTAATAAAGGGCTCTACCCTGTTGTATTTTTCCTTCCAAAAAGAGTGTCTCTACCTCCCTGGAAAAGGAAACAAGCGAATTAGGCTTATCTATAAAATAGTTCTCTTGGAATTTTTGTACTTGCTTTGCTCCAAGTTCACTATTTTGTCAAATATATGAGAATTGTACAACTATCTTCAAATGCACGTTATTGTGCCTTGTTGTGCCGGTCACCTAATATGTTATTGTCTAACACTCATTTATGCTTAAACTTGCTCTGCTGGTGCCACGTTGAACTGCCCTAAAGCATATTGGGCTTACTGCTACTTTAGCCTTTAGAGTGTGCTGCAGATGTTTCTGCGCAGAGCTAAAGAGTCCTGCACTCCTGCTCGATCCATCCCCAGTTTCATAAGTAGGCCCAGGTGGTTTGGCCCTTTAGCCAAAACTTGTAGTTTTGATCTCCTTCCTAAGGTCTTAATTTGAGATGTAGAAAGGCTTCACTCATAAGGAAATATTTTAGTCAACTATTGTTTTTGTTTTTTGCTCATTGTTTAGTGAGCAAAGTACTCTAGTTGGTGATTATTTGTGGATAATATGCTGGCAATTAGAGATAGCATCCCTGCAATTCTTTTGTTGAGAGGTCCAAGTAATCACGGTTCAATAGCAATGTTGCTGATGAATTGGTTGGGTAGATAAGAAATGAAGTGAAGGGGATATCAGTCCAAGTTAATGGCACAATTTTATTTCAACCACCTATGCCTTTCCTTGCTCTGCTTTTTGGCACTAAGCTACTGACTCTCTCACTGATCAAAAACATAACTGCAACTTGATGAAAGGTGTCAAAACTGCAACTTGATGAAAGGTGTCAAGAACAGGATTTTCCATCAGTTGAATTCGTCCTAGTATTTTCATGCCTTGAATAGGGTGATGCATTGTTTGCATGAACTAGTCGTGGTTTAAAAAAATTTTAAGGATGAATTTTACTTCATATTCTAGAGTCTAGACAGTTTCCATAGTATAACATATAATTCATATTATGGACAGTTTTAGTAATACCTCAGTGCCAAAATCGGACAGATTAACAGCTGGTCGATTGCTAGATCAATAACACAGAAGCCCCCATTGCCTGTTGGCTAGTACAAATCAAATGGTGCATTTTTCTGTCGACAATAGCACACACACAGACAAGGTAACATTTGTTGGCTCATAATGCCTAGAGAACACTCTGGATTTTAGTATCAACGGCAATGTCCGATGCAGATGCAAGTTGTTAAGGCCATGCAAAACTCTATTGGTTAGCATTATGATGTAGTCATTCTTCTGTCATTGATTGCTGGCCGTGCCTCCAGATTCCCAACTAGCAAAATGCAGTGTTACATGGTAAAGGTTAACTAAGTAATTGCTTTTATCACAAAGGATTCAAAAGACATATCACTATTTAAAATACTACTATTTCATTCCGTATATTTTATTTTAGTTTGGTAGCAGTAGCACTGCATGAAGATTGTATGAAGACATCATATTCCACTGGACTGCTTCAAATATTGAAGTATTGTGCGCTGAATAAGATGGAATTGACTACTTGTCTTCTATTCAATTTATTTCCCACAAATTGCTTGTATCACACAGGATTAAAACTAGATACTGTTTCGAGGCTACTGTCACATTTCGTAATGATTTCATTTTTGATTTGGTGAGACCTGATGGTAACATCAGGAAAGGTTAAAACCAACTTGTATTTAAAACATGATATTGTGGTTGAATTCACGACATAAGTAATATTTTATCAAGCATGGAGATTATAGGATGACATAATCAGCTGGTTTTTTTTCAAATATTATTTTTATTTTGAAAATAACATTTCGAATAATAAAGCATCCTGTAAATTTGTTTTTTTTCATTCCCATTGTCTTTTTTTTGCTCCGACATAGAAACACTCAATACCCAACTTTTTTTTGCTGTGACATAGAAACACGACAATATCCAACCTACATGTGTTATCATAAATTAGGTGGTAGCTTGCATCTTAGTTCCAAATATTCTTGGCTGCTCACTCTTTTCACACATTTCATGCACAGAACGCTCTAGCACTAGCAGTGATCTTAAATAAACAAATCTGAAAGCTGACATTTGTTAGTGCCATATAAAGCTGTGCTGTTATTGTTAGACTTAAAATTGAGTTGGTTAATGTAATTAAGCCGTCAATATCTTGGAGGAAAAGGCATCAACCCTTACCTGCTCACAAGAAAGCATGGCATTTTAAAAGAAAACTAATCCATGAACAGTTCTATGCTTGATCTACGACAAGGACATGATGACAACTGACTAGGGAAAAACACTAGCAGTGTGTTCAGAAAGATGATGGTTCATGCATGATTAGTATAGTTAAATATATTACTAGTGGCAGCAGCATATGTTTTAGGTGTTTGGATCCTTCTTATCATTGCTACTCTCGCCTTCTGTGATCTGTCGCTCTTTTGGCTCAACAGAATATAACTGCCTGAGAAGACAAGTTTCTTCTCCCTATATCTTGCACTACCAAAGTTGCCTCCAGAATGTTTCTTTTATTGCGGATCACCTCGTACTCGTAGCATTTCTTCAAGAAATCATTTGCATGTTGCATAGAACATTCATGCTTTCCTTCTGAAAAGATCAGAAAGATTATCTATTCCTGCTTACTGGTAATATATATATCAGTAAATTTAAATTCTTATTAGAGTTTGTTGGAACATGATAGTTCAGTAGTGAAATATTGTTTAAGTTACACTGCTCTTGTCCCTTTTCGAAAAAGAAAAGAACTCTATGGGCGCAGACATCTCCAACTAACACACATATCTTGAGCATCTAGAAAGATTTGTTTTTTAGATAATTTAGGAATAATGGCATTACCATTCTCATGGCACACACACACAAACACACATATATATATAGTGTAATATTTACAAGTGTAACATTTATAAAACAATTAGGCCACTGCAAGCCTAATTTATATAAGAGAAACCTATATGTACAAGTGTTTTGAGCATATACCGTATATATATGCTTAGGAGCATGCGTTACATTCTCTATGCATTAATACCAGTGCATGCAAAAATCTATAGCGCTCAAAAATTCAAATGGAAATCATGCGCTAAAGTGAAATTAACCACACTAGAGAGTACAGACTAGTATTATGCCACAAAAAAGGAAGAAAAACTTAACCGGAAAAATCAAACCAAAGATGAATACAGACACTTGAAACCAGAACTCATGCAAAGTCCAGCTAAAAAGAAGAGGAAGAGGAAGAGCCAAAGTCTCTCAATAACTGATCAAACAAAGCGTCAGAAAAGACAGGGAGTTCACTGATGTTGCCATCACAGCTGCAAACATCGCCAAGGTTGGAGATGGCCGGGAAGTCGGTGAGCGGCGGCAGTGAGTCTTCCGTCGATAGCAGCAGCGTCTTGGGGGCGCCATTGTTGGTCATCTCCCTCTCTCCACTGTTTGCAGCGTAATCTGGGCTGTGGTTGGGATGACCGTTGATGGTGGCCGGCTGGTCGAACAGCGAGTTGCCGTGTATTTGGTTGGTAGGCAATTGTCCACGTACTACTGAGTCTTGGCCACTACCATTGATACCGCCCGCGCCCAGGAAGATCGGAGAAGGCAACGGTGACAATGACGACGACATCGGCGAAGGCAACGGGGACAAGGACGACATCGGCGGCGGGCTAGGGAGGCCAATCTGCTCCAGGTCGCCGGGCATGGCGTTGATGCTGCTGGACCTGGGGCTGGTCGCGATGGACGCCGCGGACTGGAGCAGTGCCTGCAGGTACTGGACCTTTGCCGCCTGGACCGCCTCGACTTGCTGCAACCCGGCGGCGGCGGCGGCGGTGGCACCGTGGTCGTCCCACGGCCGCTGCTCCACGAGCTGGCGGAGGTTGGCGAGCGCGATCAGCTGCGGCAGCGCGGCGAAGAAGTCCGTCCTTGGCCGGTGCGTCATCGGGTCGAAGCCCATCTGGATCAGCTTCTTCTTCAGGTGAGTGTTCCAGAAATTCTTGATCTCGTTGTCGGTCCTCCCTGGGAGGTGCTTAGCAATGGCTGACCACCTGGTTTGATCAGGACATCAACAGCTTACTTAGACTAGATAATTAAGCAAAGGATAGCAGCAGGAGAGCTAGCTAACAGTAGCACTAGCACTGCATGCCAAGCATGATCACTTTCTGAAGATTAGATGGACATATATATGGACAAGTCGATGCAAACAATTAATGCATATAACTATAAGCAATGGATTTGAGGAGGTGCAGTGCAGTACTTGTTGCCAAGAACGGAGTGGAGTTGGAGGATGGTATTCTCTTCCTCAGGGGTGAACTTTCCTCTCTTGATGTCTGGCCTCAGGTAGTTCGTCCATCTCAGCCTGCAGCTCTTGCCACACCTGTTCAGTCCTGCGAGGCAGATGAAAAAAACGAACAAGATGAGCTTGCTGCAACCTGGACACACACACACACACACAAGCTGTAGAAGAACAAAGCTACGCCATTTGTGTACCTGCAAGCCTAGGCAGAGCTCTCCAGCTCCCATGGCCGTTCTTCTGAATGTACTCCATGAGCTTCTCGTCTTCTTCCGTGGTCCAAGGGCCCTTCTTGAGGCCATTCTCATCGCAGCAAGGAGACCTCCCCATTGTTGCGATGTGATAGGAGTAGGATGACCGAGGTAGGAGAAGCTGGTGCGAAGGAGCACAAGCTTGCCGGCCGCCTACCTGCAGGAGAGCTACCTGTTTCTAAGATGGCTTGCCACCCGAACACACATAGCTTGCCTCTATATAAAGAAGGACACCTCTGAGAGACTGAGACCAAGGAGACCAGGTTAGAAATAGTTTGTTTGAGGAGAAAGACTAATATGACCTTGGATCGTTCGGTGTGCATTATCCAAAAGTAAGGGCACTATTGGTGTCCACACTGCAACATGGGCCTCTGTCCAAAATTCTAATTAGACTTCACCCCTTCTCGTTGACTTGTGTTCAGGGGTCCGTGCTTTGGAAGCAAGCAACAAAAGTCGTGTATCTACATACGTATCGCGTTTTCTTTTATCCTTCTGCATATTTTCTCGATTATAAGTGGGCGCCATTAGTTCATTATATTCAAACGATCATTGGATCATTGGTTATAACTACTTGTTGAAAAAATCATATATTGATTATATTAGTTCATTCAAACGGTAATGTAATGATATCACTGCTGTTATTTGTTGGCGATGTGTGCCTCCCACGGCCTAATGTCCCAATAAGATGAGCAGTTCAAGCTTCAGAAATTAAGGGATTAATGGGAAGTGCTCTACTACTGGAAACAAAGGTGACGCGATTTCCACTAATCAAATAATGGGAGGACCTAGCATCTACCTGGCTTAGTTTTGATCTTCTTTTTGTCTAAGGAAAGGTTTAGTTTTGATCTAGTTCAATTCTTACTACTGAAATTTCTCCCATGCATATGCTTGAGGATATTTTTGTCGGTTGTTGGTTCATTTTTTGTTTCGTTCGAAAAGTACATGTCTAGGCAAACTTAGGAACCCAAATGAATTCATGGGCACTCCTCCACACTAAGGCCATGTTTAGAGCCATTAGAGAGCTTCAAACAATTACAGATATTTTTAAAATTCTGTAACTTTTCTAAATAATGTAAATTTTTTATATAGTAAAATTCGATAACTATAGAATCTAGAAAAAGATATATATCCATAAATTAAAACAACAACCTCTATATGTTCTTCCCAATTATGTATTCATGTGCTATTTTTTAAAATCTTATGATCCCAAATCGGCTCATCTGTAGCGTTGATTCCCCAGTGCTGCAAAAATGGGCCCCACGATCGGATGGTTGAAATGTTGCCGCGTGTCTGTTCTGGTAGTGGGACCCACTAATTAAAAATGATCCAACAGTCACGTAGAAGCATCCGACGGTGCATGAGAGTTGCCAGCGTGTAGAATGTAGATTAGTGAGGTGGCCGGTGGGTTTTACCACCTTAAATTTTTGCTTGGCTTGGTTCCAACCAATAATTTGTACGTTATCATGTATATTATGAGATACCACCCTTCCTAGCTAATATTTATTTATGACATTTGTCAGTAATTTAACTTAAGTGACTTTACAGTTCTCAAGAGAATCCCACATTTTTTATGTAATTTTTGTTGTCTATAGATACAATAAAATTTCTGTAAACTTTCGGTGCTCTTAAGTATGGCAAAATTTCTCAACTTAACAATAAAGTGTGCCGAGGTTAGCTTATCTAAGACCGAAAATACTTATATATTTACTATTCTACTTTAATTTTAATCTCAATTAAAATTAACTGTTCAAATTGATATAAACTCTTAAAGGTAAATATTATAGGGTAACATGATACATATATATGGATCACATAATTGCAAGCGTGCGCGGATATCATTTTCAGATTTTCTCATGAATGGGACCTGCAGATGACAAAGCAACCTGTATATGTGTACCATGTACATTGCATCTGAAACTGGTGTAGGTATGTCAAATGACAGAGTTGTCAGCTGTAATTGCGTGCGCAGTGATCTGATCTCCAAGTCTTTTCATGCACGACGGAAAGTAAATGCTTGATTAGGTAGGTACTGCTCATGGCTACTTGCTGTATTTCTTATTTCCAGTGGGAACTGAAGTACTCACAATAGCTTAGAAAGAAAACAGAATCTGTGATTGAAGTAATACCTCTAAATCTAAAACGAATTTAGAGTTATTAAGTTAAAAAGCTACAATATATCATTATATCTTCTGAAATAGACACACTTGGTTTGTTCTTAAAAAATTAAAAATTTAATAATATTTGGTTCAATTTTAACTCCATCGAATAAGAATCTAGAGGCCCTATCCATAACTGAGCATCAAGATTGTGGTCTTATTTGTTTAAAAAAAAAGAGAGAGAAGAAACTTGTGTTCCTAGGGACACAAGCTTGAATTAGAGAACTCGAGGGAACATGCATAGGGTTTAAGCTTCATGAGTTCAGATCGGGCTGACAAGTAGCCAAGGAACTGCCTGACGTTGTTTTGCTACTTAGCTAGTTGCCACTAAGATATAATGAACATTAGTACGGAGTATATGAGAACTCAGTGTAGCCTATATATATCCACTTGCTGAAACTTACTACTCCTACTTATGATATGATTGATTAATAAGGTCGCTGAACAGCAAATCAAATTCAACGGAGTGTGGCCCAGATATCGAGATCGATTCGCTAGCTCGTCGAACGTTCTAACAACTGTATGTACTTGAAGCAAGCAAACACTGTACTGTGCAGCTAGAGTTTAATTAACCGTTGCTTAATTTGTGTGATCCGAACTCTCTGTCGATGCTGATGAACGCCTAAACGCATACGAAGGTCAATTATATATGGATTAGTCCACATTTTCGGATTAGTTCCCTTCTTCGAATTGACTTCAAGCCATTTATATATACAATTATACTTATCAAGATGATTAGGCGCATTAATTGTGAAAACCGCCCGCATTTGTAAGTCTTCGCACAGTAATAATCATAATTGGTTGCGCACCTTGGTTTCTCCGATCAAGGTTGTTTTCTACGAGTCCTGTATATATCTTCATTTTTTTAAAAAAATGTATATCTCGTTGTTGACTATCTTTATTATTCAGCTTGTCTAGTTCTTCAAAGAAAAATATATATTCACCTTGTCGAATTATAATGTAAACATATTACATACATATTGTAATTAGAGTACTGGGTAAACAAAGCTAGCTAGTAGTAGTAGTTCCAAGTTCCAGAGTTTAAAATTGGTCTCAATAAAATGTAAATTTTATCTCTAAAGTATATATACTATTTTTAGACTTGATTATTTATTACTTTACATAACTACTTATAGACTATACTTACTCACGCTAAAAAAGGTAATATAATTTTCTTACTCAATCTACTTAATATACGTGTGTTTAGATTTAAAACTAACGAATAGACTAATATGTATGTTGTAGAAGCCTCCTGCCCTGCAGCAACTGAAGAGCAGCTAGCCTAGCCAATGTTTGAACTCTGACCTCCTCCACTGTCACCTACTTAGCTAGCTAACGTCCGAGTTCCAACGCCATGGAAATCCTCTTTTCCATGGCTTTTACTCGCGGGGAGTTATTAGACGAATTCCACGTGCTGGCGATCGACGTGGGCCGGGGCGGGGTCGGCAAGCACGCTTCCCCATGCACGCAACGAGAACGTTAGCTTGGCGGCCCCGTTCGTCGTCTCGTCAGTCGTCACCCAGCCCTACCTTCCTCCTCGGCTCCTCCTGCCCGGTCCCCGTGGCTGATAATGTGCAGGTTGATCAACGTCGTCGTAATTTCCATGTTGCTTTCAGGGTCCCTCTTGGGTTAGTAGTTTACTAGTTACCGATTACCATTCATGCCAGTATATTCAGGCCCGGTTAAATGTTTCTGAAAAGATAAGTTGATAAGTGTTCAGGTCCAGTTGTTTTTTTTTCGATCTGAAGGTAAAAATATGCATTTTTCTCTGGCCTTTGACGGTTTTTTGGTTTCTAGAAACATCGAAAGTAGGGTTCGATAGTGATTATATAATTCTTTTTGTAGGTCCCTGGTTTCAAAATGCAGCGATCAATCCCAGTCAAGCTTGTTTGCTCCTGCCACCTTTTTCAATTCTTACGGTGATCTAATGTCATTCGATTTCAATCAGTGAGGACTACTGGATAGTTTTTTATACTCCGTTTCTACGTGCTACGTATATATGTATCACACATGTTGTATACACGTGCATGTCATCGTATAATTTACGCGTACGTAGTTTGTCTGTACTTAATTAGACCACGCATGAATGCATGATTGCTATATCTGCATATTATCAGCGTGCCTGCGTCAGAATATACATGTTTCCTTCTAGCTAGCTGTTATTAGAAGTTCATGATAATATAGACGATAATTAATTACTGAACCACTCTATTTTATTGACGTGCGTATACTAACCTAAAATATATATTTGGGATGCCTTTCAGACTAACACTGGCCATAAACATATTAAAATGCTTAATCAAATACATTTCAGCAAATTAATAGTTATCTAGTTGAGACATATCATGCACCGGCCTAGCTAGCAGCGTCTAGTATTAATCGAGACTCGAGAGGAGTTGTATCTGAATACTGGAACTGTAATGTAGAGGATGCATGGACTTAGCTACAAAAGATAACTGAAAGGCTATACAGTATTTTTTGCAGCATGCAGGAAACAGGTAGCCAGGATTATCCAGATGGTAGCAGCCAGATATATATTATATATAGATGTATGCCTCTAAGCTAATAGAGTCCAAATATATATAGAAGTAATAGATCTTGCATGCATGAGTCATGCATGGTCCAACGCACAAAGGACAGCCTCAAATTCTCACCAACTCGTCCTCTATATAGGCTGCATATTTTTACAGGTGATCTGCTGAGATCTTCGCTGATGCTGAATAGACTGCTATGAGATGAATTCAACCATGCCATGCTTAAAAATCAAGCAAAACTAAAAGAAGACAGTTAGAAAGATGTTCATGCACGTAATGAAATGACAGACGACACTGCTGCATAGGAACTAGTAGGAGATAGCTAAGCTAGCTAGGAGCAGTTAGATGAGACTTGGGACCTGATGATTAATTAGGACATTCTTGAGTTATGTTGATACATTCTGAGGATATCTGATCAGATCAGTTTCAGTCTTCCATGGTGCTCCAGGATTTGCCCAAAAAAGAGAGAAGAGATTTCAATTAGGCCAAATTAAAAGACTAGAACACCACCACTAGCTAGGACACAAGCTAAAAGCATGCCCCGATACCAATGCGAAGTTTGGTTTATGTATTTTTCATGCGAAGTTCGCACATGCATGTGCAGTTATTGGTTGGAAATCAAACTCGATACCTGAAGGCATCTGGTCAGTACGTGTGATTGTCTAGAATGAAGTATTCCATTTGACCTTATTTTCTCTCTATTTTGTCACAGGACGTTCCCAACGAGTACATAAAATGTGTGCTTGCATACATGTTTTGTTTCAAATATAGCACTTTTGGGTTAACATTTTTTAGTGTCATGTATTTAATTTTAAAGCAAATTTGGAGTTTCATATGTTATGAATATGACTTGTTGTATTGATACGAGAGCAAATACCTAATATATATACACATACGAAGAGAATATAAAAATATATATAAAAAGAAAAGCAAAAGGTTATTCATATATAGACCTAACATATATATACTTAGAGTGATTTTATGGTCCATGAGAAGGTATCAAGAGGAACCATAATTTTTAGTGTTAATTTTAGTGTCTCTTGGTACAAGAGGCACTAAAATTAACACTAAAAATTATGTGGTACCTCTTGTATCTCCTCAAAGACTGTAAAATTTTTCATATACTTAATATATATATATGTGTGTGTGTGTGCGCGCGCGCGCGCCTAACACCCTCTCCTCAAACTCAAGATGATAAATCAATTTGATTGAATTTAGAGAGAAAGAAAATATAGTGTCTTGTATACTGGAAACTGATCATCAATTGATGTTATCTGATCATAATCTATGAATAATATCCATTGAAAACCTCGGTATCAGAGCACCAATCCTTATTACATGCATGGGCCTATCTATGTGTATGGCCATATAACACTTCTAGAAGAATGAAAGTTTAAGCAGGGTGCTATAATATATAGCCCAGTCTACGTAGGTCTGGGCTTTTAGCAAACTTTAGGCTTAAAATTGAAACAAATATACACTCGTATCTTTGTAGAGGAGAAAATATAGCTCCATATAAACTTAATTAGGCAAGTAAGTGATGACACCCTCTTTGACATATGCAGAGGAGTTGGTGCAGCCAACAACCGAGATCCTCAAGTATTAATTTGCTTCCATCCGGAACATCCTTTTGTTGATGACGAACTTTGCCCCCCTCTACACTCTTGAAGCAGTCCATCATGCATGGCATCATCGTCAGAGCAAGCCAAATGCCTTAGACCATGCTCACTTTGAGGTTTAACCACAATAGCCATGCATGCATCCAAATTAAAGGGCACGGAAATGTGCTAGTTGATAGTTAGAGACACACATGTACCAACCTTTCCTTTAAAAAAAGCTTTGAGCCTAGCGTCTCCTGCTAATTTTCTCAACATAGAACTCTGAACTAATAGCTCTTCATCCTCCGATTTACTGAGACTAACTGGTAGAACATAACGGGGCATGTGCTATTAATCATATATATGCCCAAAATTATCTGCATTCTGAAGGATATACTACTAATTGTTGACAGTTAATTTAAAGTATTAATTAGCTTAGTCCATGCAGTTAAACAAACAAATCAACTTAAAAATGTAAGCACATGTTGAACATTATGCTTGCAATTCTACATTAGTACTACAAAGAAGGCAGGAGACAGACATGTACTTAGGAATATATGCACACAAGGCCTGGTGCAACAGAGCCAGATGGAGCAATTAATGGATGAGGACGAACACAAGGACATAGAGGATTCTTGCTCCGTAATTCTCCTCTCGTCTGATGTCTTGTGCCATTTGTCTCGTCTGTATTCTGTACAATTGCATCACTTGCCTCTGACAACAAGTTAAGCAGTAGCACAAAGTTCGTGTCTCTCTCTGAGACGAAAGGCTGCTTCGACTACGTGTCTTTTCCTCCTGCTCCACACAGGCCGCCTTCCTTGCAGAAGGATAAAACTACCACCACCCCATGCAACGCAGAAACCATTAATAAAATGGACCAAATGCTAATCAGAGTCCAGTAGCAGGTATTCCATGTCATCAATCTGCTGTGATTGGGAGTCAGTTCATTAAGTCCAACTAAAAGATGTTCCTTATGGACTTGGGTTTCTAACTGTGCCATAGATTATCATTTCAGTAAATCTCGCATCGTCCCAGTACTGTTTGTTGATGCAATCAGGCCAGTGAAGTGCAGGAACAGATCAACTGTTATTTTCTCCTGTTCCTCCTGCAATATTCTTTTTATTTTCTTCATCACTTTTTGCAGTTTTTTATAGTTGTACACCGAGAAAGTAGGACACTCGTCACTTGAATTATATTATAACCAGGTCTCCGTTGTCTTATGGTTATTTGCAATCTTATACTTCCTCCTCCGTTACATATTATATTATGAGTCATTTATTTTTTTTCTTCTAAAATTAATATTCTTAAACTTTAACCAATTTATAAAAAATATACTTTTAGTTACAATATCAAATTAGACCAGTTAAATCGACCATTAAATTTGTCTTAATAATGTATTTATTTGATATTGTAAAGGTTAATATATTTTTATTTAGGTTTAGTTAAAGTTAAAAATATTTGACTTTGGAGAAAGTCAAACAACTTAAAATGTTAATATATTTTTATTATTAATAGGTAATCTGATGTCAAAATTTTTGGATATTTTACTTCCTGGAACTTACCTGACGGCATTGACCCTTGTCTCTTCTGATGAAAGCACCGTGAGTTCGTGAAGAACAGATACGACTAACGCGAAATGCACGTGGACCATAGCTCAGTCATCCATCAAGGGATCAACAAGAACACTAATCTATTTTATCCAACAACTGTCTAATGATATGTTATGGCGTGGAGGGCCGCGCAAATCCAGTGCCAATTTCATCCGATCTTTAATTTCCTCGATGATTAGTAGCTCAACTCCAGCCTCCACAGCGGTTGTGACCTGAGCCCTTCACTCTCTGTCCAGATAAATGGTGGAGTCCTGAACACGAATCCATCACGTTACTGACGACGACGAGATTGAGACACACAATCATTAGAGGTACTACAGTGTCCTACATTGACTAGAGACAAACCCAGCAAGGACATATCTGCATCAGTGTCCTTGCTAAATGCTATTTTGTCGTACTGGCATAACTAAAACAGTCAGCAAAGCTAAATACACAGTTTTCGGTCGTGCTTCGTTTGGATTTTGCATTGCTAATTCACAAGATTTGCTCCCATTTCGTTTGCAGAAGCATGCAGCTCACACACTCTCATAGTCTCATGACTCATCCTGGCTGTTAGACTTTCGCTTTCCTAAGCTGTAAGCCTGTAAGAAATGCAGGTACGGAAATGGCATCCAGAGACGTCAGACGTGTGCCTCGCGAACGATTGATGGACAGGTCTCACGTCGCCAGTTTTTTTTCCCAACTGTTATGTCCAACTCTGCAGGAAAGCGATTATGCCTGCTTGCCACTGATTTCACTCGGCGTCGGCACTGCCAAATTATTTTAACAGCTTCAATCCCTGTCCTTCAACTGCTACGTTCTGTAGCCCACTTGCAGAAGGTGGCAATCATCTTGAACCTAACTTGTTATCAGCGCTGCTGCTTTCTCCTGCAATTGGCTGCATCTCTAATACCATTCTATTCAGAGTAATCTTGCAAACCATTTCATTAGACAGCTCAATTTTTTTCTGCCCTGTCACTCTGAACATACATTTTTTTTTAAAGAAAACTGTTCTTAGCATACTCAAAGTTCAGCATATGTAGTTGAACTGATCCGTACTAAAATGTACTCATTGCTTGCCGTCAAACTTGACTACAAGTATACAACCACATGTAGTTAAACTGGGTCTTGCGGATAAAGCATATGTGTCACAAATACGATCACAATTTAGAGTAGAATAATTCTGAATTAAGAAAACATAACCAAGTGTGCATTGACTATTGAGTGTCACCCTTCAAAATGTCAAAGATAGTTAATCCGTCAGAGTATCCATGATTGCATTGGCCATTGTTTATCCTTCGCCTCCTGTGCTCGCCATTGTACTGTTCTAGCTTTCCAAGTTGTTAACGGGATCTGTAAAGGGCAATACTGGGATGCGAGTTAGCTAGGACACAAATATTGTTTTTCCAAGTGGACTGCAGTGCACTGCAGATTCAATTGTTATTCTGAAGAATGTGTACTGCAGGCTTTGGGACCTGTAGCCTGCAGGAGTGTGTGTCACTAGGACTCGTTAAACACTGCCATTTTTAATTTAATTTCAATCATTTGTTTCCTTTGACAAGTGCAAGGCTGCAAACAGATGAACAGTCAGCCAGAAATAATTGTTTTTAATGGGCCATCTGGGCCTACCAATGAATCTGCCATGGATTTGTTTTTAATGGACCTTTTGTAAAGGACAAGATTGTGACACGAACTAGCTAGCGAGGACAATTGTTAGCTACATAGAACTTTTGTGGTATTGTTTCTGTTTTATATTATAAGATATTTGATTTTTTAAAGATATTTTTTAACTTTAATTAAGCTTGAATAAAAATATATTAATCTATACAATATCAAATAAATACACTATTAAATTTTTATAGTCGATTTAAAGAAACTAATTTAATATTATAATTGTTGGTATATTTTTTTATAAAATTGGTCAAAGCTATAAAAATTTAACTTATCAGAAAATCACAAAACTTATATAACGGAGGGAGTGTTTTAGTCTTTTAGAACAATTGTAAGTTGGCCAACTTGGCATTTCGGTCTTATTTTTCTCTCGAATTTGATATCTGCAAACTGATACAGGTTGAATGGGCCATTGGCCATCAGATTGTATATCTTTTTTTTGACCAGCCATTTATTGGGCCTACAAGGCCTGTATGGTCAATTTAAGCTACAGGCAAAGCCCACCGAATTGAACTATTTGCCTCCCTTCCGCAAGGAAAAAAACCGACCATCTCCCTTGACTTGTCAAACAAGCTTACCCAACCAACGCGTCAATGACATTGGGTCCCACAGAGGCACGAAGCGCTAGAAAACAAAAGAAGCTAGTAACTTATTTTTCTCGCGAAACATTTCTTTCTTCTTCTCCACTCCGGTACTCCCTCCTCGCGATGCTTTCTAAACCATCCTAAAACCCTAGCTCTCCTACCGCGCCCGCCGCTCCCATGGACTCCTCGGCGCGATCGGGCAGCGGCGGGTACCCCAACGCTCGCGTGTGGATCATCGCGGGCGTCGCCGTCGCCGGCGTCATCGTCCTCGCGGAGGCCGCGCGGCGCCGCCGCCGGTGGCTGCGCGGCAAGCCCAGCGATCCCCCCGAGTCCGGCGCCTTCTGCGACCGCTTCGAGCTCGCCCCGGCACCGCAGCCTCCGCCTCCTGCGGCGCGCCAGCTGCTCTCGGGCCTCACATTCGCGGCCAGCGACAAGTGAGCTTTCGAA
Source organism: Zizania latifolia (assembly GCA_000418225.1). Taxonomy (NCBI): domain Eukaryota; kingdom Viridiplantae; phylum Streptophyta; class Magnoliopsida; order Poales; family Poaceae; genus Zizania; species Zizania latifolia. Next base: position 518,438 of record KE372622.1, on the reverse strand, counting down.
GCTTGCCGCTCTGCTTCGCCATTCCGCGGGATCGCGGGTTGCCTATTTTGGTTTTGATATGTTTTTATCGTGTTCTAGCTTCGAGATCGAGGGCTATGTATCTGGGTTTGGGAACCCGGACTGGAAGAGAACTCACAAGGCAGCAACGCGCACGGCGATTGCCGTCACAATGCTTCGGAACCAGGGGGCCACATGCGTCGGCAGCACAGTCATAGATGAACTCGGATTTGGGTTCGTACTTGTACTTTTGTAGTTGATGACTTGATGATTCCTTGATTCGTCTGGTTTGGTATGACTGTTACTGTTGTTGTTACTATTGTGAGCTAGTGCCGGGTTATTGGGTGCTGTAGTGTATGTTTACAGACTGTAGGATGTGAACTAAAGTCGTGTATAGAAAATGGAAGGGGAAAAGGGACACGAAATGGTTAAAAGTAACGTCATGGATTGGAAGGGTGTCAATCTAATAATTATTTTCTACATTTCTGCATAATATCTCTTCTGTACTAGTTGGAAACAAAAACATGAGAAATTTAGCATTTAGTTCTTCTGTATGCACTGGGAAGTGCAGTAGATGTAGAGCATACTTGTGAGGTGCGCTTGTTTAAATTTGTTATTCTGGAACTTGACACATGCTCCCTCTGGGAGGAAGCACATAATTGCTCACACTGCCAGGGGAAATCTTAACCTTTTGGTTGAAGTTTTGATTGAATAAATTCATCATTACAGCAAGACACCGACCCCCATCATGGATATTTGTGGTAACCAGATCCAGTTTTTTAAAAAATTAACACAAGAAAGATTCCTCAGGAACAACCAACCCCTGTTCCTACAAAGTAGATAATAGATAACCTAAATTTTTTGCACTAGATGGTAGACAGTTGAAACATTCTGATGCTACAAATTAAATATGTTGTCTTGTAAACGCTTAGATGTTCTTACAGCGACCTTGTTGAAAATTTGTACCATTCATAATATTAATTTTAATATATATGTTTATATCTAACCTATCATTATTTTTCTGACAGTGTTGCTGGAGGAAATTTACACTATGGAACACCAGTCAACCCAGCATCTCCATCACTTGTCCCTGGTGGATCATGCAGTGGCTCTGCTGTGTCAGTTTCTGCACAACTTGTCGACTTTGCTCTTGGTATATATTCAAAAATCTGCTTCTGATTACGTCATTTAGTTTCTCACTTATCCATGTATAGAACCTTTTTGGCTTTTTCATGTTATGTTTTTGTTGCTTCATGAAGACTTGAATAGCATGCTGTCTGTATGTGTGAATTGTGATAATGTTTTTTTGTATCTGTTGCAATGCTGAGATTTTACAATGAAGACTTGTATCTTGTAAGGGTTTTCCTACCTTGTATTCCATTACATTTTGAAATTCTTCTCGCATTCATTTCAAACTATTTACATTACAATGGCATGCTTGTAACACCTTAGGATATGGGACTAGTAGCTATATCTGCTTCTGGTGATTTATCAAGTCATTAAGCCACTTTCTGAACCTTGTGGGTGTGGTTACAATAAGAGCATTGTGTAGCATCTACTGTGTGATCGTATATTGATTGACTTAAGTGCACAGAACAGTAATATGCTATTTTGTTGAGTTAGGGTGACTTGGTTGTGTCCTTGACTCTTATCTTTGTAATTCTTGTCTAGAATGTTGTCTATGTGATGGTATATCAAAAACATATCTCATTACTAATGTTGGATAAGCCCATTTATCTTTGTGATCATCAGTTCAGTCTTCAGTCTGTTGTCTTTCGCGCATTATGCTACTTGATTTTCCAATTTCCATGAGTGGGTTTGTCATGCATGTTACATTGTAACACCCTGTTTAAACTTAAACCTTATTACTTTTATCTTTTTCCCATGTATAAGTCCATGATGCAAACCGAGCTTGGTTATTATGCTTTTCCTCTTTACAATTTCCTTACATTTTTAATGTCATTGTCTGCTATTCCTGACCTTTTAAGCCCTGGTACTCTTTTAGGTACCGATACAACTGGTGATGTAAGAATTCCAGCATCTTTCTGTGGTATACTTTGTTTCAAGTCCTCTCATGGGGTTGTATCGACCCTTGGGACCATTGCAAACTCTCAAAGTTTAGACACGATTGGTATTATCTTGCCCTCATCAATAATTTTCATTTAGAGAGATTTTAGAACTTATTATGAATCGTTTCCATACTTTCTATGGCACAAATTTTGCCTTGTATGCACTTGCATGTTTGCTGGAGGCCATGTGAGAACAGAAGTCAAATCCATCTCTCTCTTCACACAAAAACGAAGTAATGCTTTAAAAGCAGTGTGTGTGTTATTAGATTGCTAAACACAAACGAAGTAATGTTTTGGTAAGAAAAAACAACTGGAGCTCTTCACAATCAGTCAGTCACAGCAAGCTGTTTTGCCATATGTATTACATGTTACCGTACAAACAAAGATCTTCTGAGACTAAAGCCATGCATGTTTGTATATTTTTCACCAGACAGAGAGTTGGTCCTTTGATTCAGTCCTTTCCTTTACATAATACGATAGTAGATAGGAAGATTGACCTCCACTCAGAATTAAGAGCCCTTTGACCACTGCCAAGTGACTAAATAATCATTTTATGGACAATTTGTATAGATTGTATCTAATCTCACTGGTTTTCTGAACCTTGTTAGGATGGTTTGCACGGGATCCACGTGTTTTGCATTGTGTTGGAGATGTTCTTTTGCCGGCTGCTACAGGTGGGCTTACACAAACAAGGCAGTTATTTTTTGCAGATGATTGCTTTCAGTTGCTGCAGGTCCCTATCCAGAAAACAGTAAATGTCGTAGAAAATGCCATCCAGGCATTACCAGGATGTAAGCCATACTGATTTCTCATCTACTTGAATTCATGCAATCATGCGGGTTAGATTTGTTTGTTCTACACACTCAGATGCACCGCATGGCGCATTCAACTCCACATTCTACTTACAGATCTGCCACCTAAGCACATCAATATTGGTCAGTATATCAATTCACATGTACCTAGCCTGAAGGATTTTTGTGAACCTACTATGGGGATGCAAGAAGGAATGTCAGCCTTGAAAGCACTCTCAACAGTTATGCTATTATTACAGAGGTCAGTTTTGAATGCTTCTTTGCTTCAATTTAGAAATAATGGAGCAATAAATTGTTTTCTCCTGGTTCAAACATGTATAAGCAAGGACCTTGAAGGCTGAAAGTATTAATTATTAGAATTTTGAGTTATACCAGTGATGTCTCTGTCTGTTAATGCCAGCAGTGTATGCTCCTTTGGGGGTGTTTGTTCCCCTTCCCCTAAAAAGTGGTAGCTAAATTTGAATTTTAGAACCTAATTTTGAAGATTATATTAAGGTTTTTTCTCATCATTTTTTGGAAGCGGTCTTTAGGACCGTTATGAATAGAAATATAAAAGTTTTATGCTAAAATTATTTTTCGTTGGAAAGAAGTCGGGCTCCTTTTTAGGAAAAGGAGAAACAAGCACCACCAAAGGCTGGATATTAAGTTGAGACAAGCACTGTAGCAGGTTTGGGGGCACCTTGTCAGGTAGTTAAATTTGTACATTATGAATTGAATTGTTAGCTGCTAGGTCCTTGTAAGAACAATGGTGTTTGTAAGTTTCTTGTGAAGTCTCTGATTTTCTTGCTTGCAGATTGCTATCTACCGGTGGGAAGTGGGAAAATTACATGCAGATTTTTGACTTTGAGGGACTAACGTCAAAATTTTCTTTGTTGAGTACTTGAGTGGATTATTGTTACCTTTTGCACACATGGCATAACTGGTCACTTCCAAGAAGCTGATTTTGCTTCTGGTTTTTTATTATTGCACGACTAATGATCTATGATTTAATGAAAGGAAAATCAGCTTTGTTTTCTTTTTGGTGTTAATTTGGTAGTGGAATTTTCGCTCACTTGATTATAGTTTAACTTGCACCTGTGAATACCGTGGAACACTGGAAGTCTGGAACTTATATTTCATTAACATTTCAGACATGAATTTAAGACAAACCACGAGGATTGGGTTAATACTGTAAAACCCAAGCTTGGTCTTGATATCTCTACTCGTGTGCTACAAGCTGTGAATTTCACAAGTGATAACATCAAATCTCTGTACATTGTACGGAATGAATTACGAGCTGCACTCAAGAATCTTTTAAAGGTATTCTTCCATCTGACTTTTTTCTTAGTTCTGACTATTTAACTACTAATAGCTAAGGTTTCTTTTCTAGAGGTTTATCAATTACTTAGTCATGTACTCATGTGGTTCATAATTCAGTCATCAGCAAGACTAGAATGTGAATTCACCGAATTGTTCGGTTTTCAGGACAACCAAATGTTCCCGCAAGGACAACTTGATTCTGCAAAAAAATATATGATAATGCATCCTGTTACATTTACCCTAAGTTATATGGGAAGAGAAAAGGACACTATGGAACATATCATTGATTTAGTTAGGCTATATCCATCTCATCAAATGATAAAATGATTGCAAGAGATGCCATGTATCACCAACTGTATCATCAATACCATAAGCTAAGAATTCATGGCAAATCAAAATAAACTTTTCTTGGCAAAAGTATATACCATTGGCTTAAAGTTGAGGTTTTTCTTAACTTGTTTGTTCACATCTGACCATTTAGGATACTGGAATTTTAGTTCTGCCAACCACGGCTGGATATCCTTTGAAGAGAAACTCAAAGCAAAGACTATCACCTGGGTTTGAAGATAGAGTGTGTGCATTTGTAGGCATTGCTGCACTTTCAGGCTGTTGTCAGGTAGTTTAAATGGTTGCTTTCAGGTAGTGTCCTTTTCCTTTGGCTAGAAAAATCTTAAAGCGGGTTTGACTCTTTTCTCTTTTGCAGGCTGTGATTCCCTTAGGAAGTCACGATGATCATCCTATATCTCTTTCATTTGTAGGAGCACATGGATCAGACAAATTCCTTCTTCGTAATGTCATGCATATGTATTCTTCCATCAAAGAACAAGTGGTTTTGGTATCCAAGTTGGTAATCGCACCAGTAATCAACAATGATGCTGATGTTGATGCAGCAGAGTTGTTGAAAGATAAGGTTTTATTTCTTTTCGATAAATATTGACCCTTTTTTATGAATGTTGGCCAGGTTAATTGCAAATTTGTGACTATATTCCTAACTGCAAATCTTTCTACCTTTACTAAAAGACTGTGACACTCTCAAGTTATATTCTTATATTAATGGAAGCAACAATTATCTATATTGATAAAGAGATTTGGATAAATAAATAGTATTAAGGAGGTCATCTTAGGTCATGCGTAATATTTCTACCCCAAATCTACAATGGCTTATTTGGGAACTATGGGAGTAAGCGTCAAATATTTTCTTGCTATGTGTACCATTAGTCTTGCAGAAGTTGCCTTGTGGGGCATGATGGTTCTAGTTTGCAGAATTAAGACGTTACATAAGTACAAATACTTACACTAGAGTACTAGGCCGAGTTAGTGTACACACATGCAAGGTAAAATTAGAAGCATGGCAGTATTAGTAGTTAGACTAGGTTTTTTGAGTTGCCATCAGGTTCAAGGAATTAATTTCATGTCATAACACACGTTTTGTCAGCATCCAACTTGTTCAAAATTTGCACAATCTATGATTGAAATATGAGTTCCCTTGACAGGGAAACAATGCTTTCAAAGTAAGACAATGGACCAAGGCAGTTGAATTTTATTCTAAGGCCATCAAATTGAACGACACAAATGCAACATATTACTGCAATAGAGCAGCTGCATATCTGGAACTTGGGCGGTACACTTGCTATCATTCATTTTATTGCCTTATGTTCATCTGAAATTAGCACATGTTAGACCTTTTTAATCTTGTGCAGTTATAAGCAAGCTGAAGCAGATTGTGACCAGGCCTTACTGTTGGATAAAAAAGTAAGGGAGTAAGGGAATTTTTTCAGTGTTTTAAGGCTTCATATTGTTGGCATTCCTCCTATCTCTCTTTTGCTCCTCACAGTTGTAGGTGCAAAATTCCCACGTTTCCTTTTGCACAAGTACAGATGTTTTCTTTAATGTGCAGTCTAATTCTTACTTATTGGCTATGCTTTTCTGCATAGTGATTATTATTTAGGTTTTGGTATGTTGAAAGTCCAACCTCGGCATTTGATTGCTTGTCTTTTGTTTTGTTTTCTTTCTGCTGATAATATACCCCTATTCATAATTTTTTTGTTTGTACTATAACTTCATATATGTGGTATCAGATGGATTGTCTGGTCCCCACATAGGGCGTTATAAGTTTGACCTATGATTTGTACACTGAGATACCAAAACACAGAAGATATAAGTTAAATCAATGCAAACTTTATTAAATTGCCTCCCAGAAAAGGAACATTGCCTCCCAGAAAAGGAACTTAGGTTGCATATGCAAGTATACATCTCTCCATCAAGTATAACACCATCATTAAATTATCACCCGGAGTAGTTTCCCTGTTCAAATTTACTCCTGAACTAAATGTGGTGGATGATGATTAATGCCTAATGAACAGGGCAGGTTGTATACATGTCCATAGCTGTCTAAAAAAGGACATAAATGTTCTCAAGATTGATTGGATAGTTCCACATAATCGGGTATCATTATATTAGTGTTCTATAATAGTATAATTATAACATAAAAGTCCTCACTCTTTTATTTCTCATTGTTTTCTCAGAATGTTAAAGCATATCTACGACGAGGTATCGCAAGAGAAGTTGTTTTGAATTACCAAGAAGCTCTTCAAGGTGTGGCAATTTCTAGCTTGACAATACATGATATTACTACTATCTCTGTCCCAAAATATAGCTACCTTTTGACTTTTGTGGAGGGATCAAGGAATAGGGTGAAATTATGGAGGGATCAAGGAATAGGGTGAAATTAAATGTGGGATGATTATGATTGGTTGAGATGAGGAAGTAGGTGGAGAAGTTAAATGAGTGATGGTTGTGATTGGTTGAGATGGGAGAGTGTGGAGAAGTAGCTATATTTTGGGACAAATTTTGAATGCTAAAAGTAACTTTTGGGATGGAACGAATAACAAATAAAAAAAATGAAATAAATATAAACTACCATTGATACTCTATGGGTTGCCAGTTACTTGCATCTGGAAATAAGCCGTGGATAAATTACGGTGCAATTAGCATTTAGAATATATATATATATATAAGAACAATATATTAGGAAATAAATATTATAAAAACAGAATCTTTTGCTTCTGATTGGACAATCTCCCTCTTCTGTATGGTCTCATCCTGCTTTCAGTACCAGGGATGTGATGGGAAATTGGAAACTGCCACCAGATTGTGTCAGTCAAATGCAAAAAAGGGAATGTGTCTCAACTAAAACGTTTCTTAGTATAATTACATTTGCATTTACTAGGTAGGAATAAGAGTGCTATGCTAATATATGCCTTCACTTTCATCTGATTCTAATCAGAAGGGGGTAGGTGAGGCTGCTCGCATAAGTTGATTGATTGTTCTTCTGGAGGAAAGAGCCTAGTGTATTTTTAGATGAGCTATCGAACAGTAACCAGCAGAGCTTGATGTTATACTTTGAGATAAGTACCTTCTCAAAAGAGCTAACCACCCCATTGCTTGTACAGATTTTAGGCATGCTTTATCTTTGGAGCCACGGAACAAAGCAGGACTTTCAGGGGAGAAAAGGCTGCAGAAAAAACTAAGGTGATTTGAGCAGCTCCAACATTTTAATTTTGAGAGGCGCGCCTGGTTCAAGCAATTTTGATCAACTACTTGTAAGTGACAAACCCTGTTCTGTATTTGAGTTATTTTCTCTTTGAGCCTCTGAACACTTGCCTGCATGTGAGTGACACAATGCTGCACTGTCACGTTATCGAGAAAACTTTGGCTTGTTAGTGCATAAATTGTTCCTGGCGCTCGTATATTTTGGCCACGTGCTGACGCAATAAACATTTCAACTAATCTGAAGGATGACAGTATGAACTATGGAGAGATCCCAATTTTCTCAACTATGAATTAAACTGCTTTGGCTTGGCAAGCCTATGGGTACGGTGCAGCGTTTCGACGATCTTTCAGCCTGTCACGGTTCATCATATCCAAGTAACACCAAGAAGATTCTACAGCCACCGCTGCCGTGGTGAAGGTCGAACCCGTTTTTACGAAACACCAGCGGCCGGGAGTAAGCGGGTAGGGTGAGGTGGAGAAACGCGGAGCTCACCGGCGCTCGCTGAAGTGATTGATTGATCGAGTCACTTGTGCGTGTGTACATACAGTGCGAAAAACGGAAGGTTCCCAGCGACAGCAATCGCATGATAGAATTGTGTATTCTGCAAGTTATTTAGCCCTGAGCTCTATAGCAAGTGTATCTGCAAACGAAGATACAATCACCTTCGGCAAACCTTGTACACCATCTAGCAAATAAAGGGATTCTATCAACAAAGTAATTGGGTACCAACAATTGTACCCCTCTATGTGAATGACAGGAACCATAATGTTTCTACATAACTGTAGCGGATTAAGATGGTAAAAAGGGCTAGGATTAGAAGCAAAAAACCTTCAAATTCGCTTACTGTAGTTCGCCAGCCTTGACCTCAAATTCTTCTCTGGTTGATAGTACCTTTACTCGAACCATACCTCGCTCCCACTCAGATTTTCCGACCAAAATCAGCCTACTGGCATTTATCCTCTCGGCATGCTTAAATACCCTGGTAGTAGTAAAAAAGCATTAGAAACTTGGATAAAACCAAGTGTCACTCCAAGAAAATTCAATATAAGGTATACCATTTAAGACGCTTGTCTTCTACCAGGTCTACGCTTCTTCCTTTCTTCCGCAGAGAGGAAGCAACAGTAGATGCTGGCCCTTGAAGCTCCTCATCCAATGGGAAGACAATGTCATCTATTTGGCGTGAGAGATCAGGTAACAAACCCTTTTCTTTCAGCAGCTGCCAGGATACAAATTATAGTGTTGATGTTAGTGCCTCTGAAACGGTATCATAAATTCACAGCAACGAACAAACAGTGATAAGCTTTCACAAGAATTCATGTTCCTAGTACTACCATGGGACACTACAATGCATAATCTGGTATGCTCTTGTTTCACTTCATATTAGCTGGAGTTGTTTATATATTTTAGAAATCACATAAGGGATGAAAAAAATCATACTTCCACTATAACGGCATCTCCAAATCCAAAGCCACAAGCTGGTATATCTTCACTCCCAAATGTTGAAAGTAGCCTATCGTACCTTCCTCCTCCACAAATTGCTCTTAGTTTTCCTTCTCTATCAAAAGCCTACATGAATAGAACAGTATAGTTTGAACAATAGTTGGTAGCAAGAAAAAGTATGGTACATGATGCATCAAGTATTCATGTAAAAAATAGAATGCCCAAAGCAAGCCTAAAGAACCCAGATATCCTCTTGTCTACAGAACTAACAACATGATCAGGAGTCATGACAATGGCACTCATATTGTAACACTGGCATCTAGCCTAAGCACTCGTATGTATAATTTCACAAGCAAAAACAAACAGAAATATGATTCTGGGAACACTCATAATGAGGAGCAAACTAACAGAAATATGAGCGCCCGTGAGATGCTATGAGGAAGAATTTACAATAGATAATTTGCAGATCAAAAATAATAAGAATTATGGAGCAGAACATCACAAAAAGATATTTTAGTAGTTCATAGCTTTACAATGAAATCCTGAAGGGTACTGCATCTTTTCTCAAATGAAAAATGCATCTCATATAATTTCATAAATAGTTGTTCCTCTACTTGTTACTTTATTACTTGCACTGCAAATTGTTGAATAAGAAATACTTGATTTATTTAACATAAGCAAATGCATCAATAACAACCTCAAAAACAATCCCTGTGTAGTATGCAAGACCACGAACAACAGATGCATCAAAACAAATCCAATCAGCATAACCATATTGCTCAGCAAATGAGAATAACTTCTTCAAGTCAGCAACAGCTTCAACATCAGAGCCTAGCACCTCTGCATGAGAGATCCAAAATGGCAAAATTACACATGAACAGTGATGACCTTTACCAAAAGAAACAACGATTGAAATTTCTTTTAGTGAAACATAAATGAGGATAACATTAGTCGCAATTGCCAGAACAGCAGCAAGTTTAACATAAAGATCCCAGATAACCACATAGCTGGCATTGCTGATTCAGAGAGATACATTTTCTAACATGTCACATATTATCTAAAGTAATAATCTGATGAAAGCTTATTCATCTTGCTGTAGTCCCTTGATGAATTATAGACCATGAACAAGAATGAACACTGAAGTTAGGAGAAAACCTTCAAGCTTGGGTAGCGACTTGAGAGATAGCACCTCAATGATACCCTGTACAGCTTCAGATGACAACCCAGTTGAGATCAACTCCTTCTCAATTTCTTCTCTAGTCAGTTTTCCCAGCTGTTTAATGGTAAAGTATATGTAAGATACAGATACAATACCAACAGGAAGACATCAACAAAATATACTAATGTGTGTATCATGTATGTTCACCTAAGAAATCCTTTTCATCTGATTGCTACAAAAAATATCCAAGCAATACAAAAGTAATGATGGTCTGTGGCACATTACAATCAAAAGGATAACAGGACTGGAATTATGTAAAAAAATGATTACAGGTCCCTTGCAGGGTGTCACCAGAAAGGTAGACAAGGCGTAACATTTTATCAGCTTACATGACTGTCCATTTGCATGAGAAACAAACTTTGAGAAGCAGCCTGTGCCACAGCTTCTATTAATCAACTACCAACTCATGCAAAAGTGCTCAATTGGCTAATTTAATCTTTAAACCTGTACATGGACTGAATATCTAAGAAGAAAATCTGCAGAAGTTCACTTAACTCAAGATCTTAACGTGCTTATTACTGAGTGATGAAAACACATGAATATAAACCCATTCAGAATAATGAATATTTGTTCACATTTGGCATGGAGTATGCATCTAAATCAAAACATTATCCTAGACCATCAGGACCTTACTTCAGACCGTGGATGTGCACACCTTGTAGTGAGCTAATCAAACTTTTGGGGGAAAAATAAAATGTCAGTTAACATTGATCCTGTGATCAGGGTCCACAATAAATGTGCAATCAGTCAAAGAGTATACACTAAATTGTTAATCCTCCTACTTTCTTTTGCAGTTAGAAGTTGTTATTTGTTAACTACCACATTTTGCCAGCTGCCAACTTCAAACAAAATGCAACAAGACATGAGGAACAATAATCAAATTTCATGACAGAATGGTAAGTTACTAAGTTAGCAGAATCTGGACATACTTTATCAACAATAACACAAACTTCAGTAAACAGATGTTCTGGTATGGAGTACATATTCAACACAGCCTGAAGAACCTGGAGAAAACAAAGAATGGTCAGCCACACAATAGAGGTGTTAAATAAACATATGCACTGGCATGCACAAAGCAGTTATCTGTTCATAAGAAATGGAAAATATATGATATATCATATATGTTCATATCTTCTTGAGTGATGAGTCTTGACCATGATGTAACATGATATGTATCACAAGCTCACAGTAACTTTAGGTGACAACAGTGATAAATGAAATATTGACACCAAACTTACATATGAGAGGGCAGGTGGGTAAGGAAACCACAGAATAAACATCTAAATAGAATATATTATAAAAGGTTTTTGAGGATGGAAAAGGTGAACCACATGGATAAAGGGTGACGAAAGGTACCTTTCGGCTGGACACTCTGATCCCCACATCAGAAAATGTAATCCCAAGACGTTCGAATAAGAGAACAATAGCTTGAAGAAGCTCAGACTCTGCCTGATTTATATCAATGAGAAGTCAATTCCGAATCAATTCGAAACACACAAGGTGCTGCAATGTAACATAGCAGCTTCTTAAATCCAAGGATAATATGAATCTCATTAGAGTGAACATACTCGAACTTTAGGCATGCCAAAAATATCCATGTTCCATTGATAATGCTCACGCCGTCTTCCCCTTGTCATACGCTCGTATCGCCAGCATTGTCCTATAGTAAACCATTTCAGTGGAAGGGAGACTGATTTTCTAGACAGAAGAAAGGTAAGAAAAAAATCACATTTTGAAGAACAAACTAAGAATATGGAAAATATGTAGTTGTCATTCAACAGAAATGAATGGAAAATGCTATTTAGATTTGTCAAAAGTGCACGCCAAGCATGACACACAGAAATCGGATGGAAGAGGCATACCCTTGTTTTATCACCAGGCGTGCCAACGAAGGGGTGATTTCAGGCCTCAGAACTACACGGCGCCCTCCCTTATCCTCGAAGTTATAAAGCTACAGAAGCAAGAGCACAATGTTTCGTAACTAATACTTGAATGAAAGATCTGCGAACACAACTAGAGCATCGACATGAGAGGCAAAACAAAAGGGAAGAGCATATGAAGTTAGATTCCTTCTGATCTATTCTAAGAGAATCGACAAATTTGTAGCTTATTGAAACGGACCAAAGTATGTGTAGTGCTGCAAATACAATTAGAAAATCACAGTGAGAACAAATTTCAATTATGTTTCAAATATCGCATTGTAAAGGTTAGCATTGGTTAGACTCAATCTGAGAGTGACAGACTCAGTCTGAGAGTTATAGTGACCTGCTGCGTGATCTCCTCTCCAGCCTTGCGAATGAAGAGCGCCTCGGACTCTAGCACGGGGAAGTCCACCTCCTCAAACGCCATGACGCGGGACACCTTCGCTTGCAAACAGAATTACAGGAAGCTAGTATTAGCGAGCAGAACTTGAGAGAGAAGTTAGAAGCGGAACTGTGCGTTCGCTTACCTCCCTGAACTGGTCGAAGAGCCAGGTGCGGAGGCGCATGTCCTCCGGTGGGAAGTCCCTGGTTCCGCGCGGCGGATTGACGTCGACGACGGACGCACCGTCGGACGGCTCCACCGGCGAGGGGGTGTCGCCATTGTCCACCGCCGAGGAGGATGGGGCGGAGGCGAAGAGCCTCTGATAGCGTCGGGGGAAGGAGGAAGCGCGGAAGGTGGGGTTGGGGCAGAGGGGGAAGCGCGGGCGGCGGAGGATGAGGTGGTGGCGAAGCGACGCCGACGCGGAGGCGGCCATGGATGGACTCGCGAGGAGGTTGGCTTCCCCATTCGTGGATAGGGGATATGACGTAGGGAAGAAGCCTCATCTAGGCCTCCGGCCCGTTTCCAGAATTATCTGGGCCGTATTGAATCGAATTAATGTGCGATCCAAATTAGGTTGGGCCTCCAAATTTTGTTCAACTCATGGGCTTGGGCTCAGTTGACATTCCTACTAACCTTCCAAAGCGACACCTGACGGAGAGAATAGAGAGGGGGGAAATTCGGCGGCGGGAGCGGGAAAGCTCGCCGGATCTCTCCCCTGCTCGCTGCCGGCCGCAGATCAGCCCATATTCCTCAGGCGCGGACGCGCGGTCCCCTCCGTTGGAGACCAGTTTCCTTCCCTAGCACTAGTAACCATCTCTGGCTTCTCCCTTGTCCCTTCCCTCCACTGGACTAGTCCATCTGACACGACGGCAATGGGTCCCGTTCTCCCATCTCGGACGGTGATTTCCTCAATTAAGAGAGGGAGATGGGAAAAATTCACCATTGGAAAACGACTTAGATAAACAGATACGACTACCAAAGATTATTTAAGCAAAAGAAATTCCAAAGTCAAGCACCGGAGAAAAATTCTGGAGCAAAGATACCTCATGCCACAAGTGAGCTAGGAAAATGCAAGCTCATGTAATGATGCATAACACAACATATCTTTGATAAATGTGCAAGCAAAACTACTAAACAAAATAAATCTAGAAGTAATATAATATGTTTATTATACTACATAGATAATAAGTTCATATTTTAGAATCTATTTAAAACATACCAGCAACTTATGAATAAGTTAAAGCCATCTAGGAGGAGGCCTAAACCACTTTGTTCGTTCACAAAAAAAAAACCGAACTGAAAATTTGGATTTTGAATTTGTCAGTTTAGTTACCGTTAAAAATTTGTCAGTTTAGTTACAGTTACCGTTCTGCCGTCCAGTACCGAGCCGGAAATCCGGAATTGGTAATTAAAAGAGACCCTGCCATGCATACAGTTCTCACAACAAAGATATTTTGCAACACACGTCCCTCCAAGAATATGAATTTAGGCAGTAACTATCAAGGCAAGACTATAATAAAAATGAAAAATAACAGGGGAAAATGGGTAAAAGTCATTATTCTAAGGATGTTATGATGACTGACAAAGCCAGTTACAATAGATTCTTATTGTTCATATCCTGGTATTCTACTGTACAAATATCCCTGCGGACAAAAAAGTTACACTTTATCTTAGCTCATTTGTATTGTTTGTCCTTCCATTAGTGCTTGGTTCTCCGATTGATACAGATGCTAATGATTTGGAAGCCCAAGCGGTGGCATTCCTTGCCCCTTCCTGTAAATTCCCTCGCTTTGAAGGGTATAGCCTATAGAGTTTAACTTGTTCAAGGTAGGTGAAGAAATATTCATGCACACCCATCAAGTTTGGAAAAAGTGTATGCCTCCTCCATGCTCGTTTGGCAAATGAACCTATCTTCGGAAAAAGAAGATACAGCAACCTCAAGAAAACAAATGAAGTTGCTAGTGCTAGATAAG
>KE372622.1:421438-442580 GCA_000418225.1 Zizania latifolia | reverse complement strand
TCGAAGAATTACACCGGCCGAAACGCAGCCGATGGTTCGCTACTCACGGTCGGCCGAGCACGTAATTCGTGTACTCGGCAGCTGTGGGCATGCGCTCGTTTTACGAGATTGGTCGGTGAATTAGTTACCACGTCGCCATCGATTATGGACGACTCGAGCATGTGAGTGCTAGCCCGCGAGGTGGCCTAGATTGACCAATCTTGGGCGGTCCGACACGGAGATCACGACGAGATCTCGAGGGGCACGTGTCGAGGAACCGCGCGGACGAGCGTGCCCGTATACGGTCATGCACATAATAGATTGTGCACCTGCGAGTCTATCTCCCCTTCTCCAGCGATCCGCGTCGTTGAGGGGATGCGTTTTGTGCAGTCTTCTCTCTTGTTCTTATTCTTGTGGTGATCGAGCGCGCGGCGCTTTTGCGCCGGCACGAAGATTCCGGTGCTGGGACGACGAGCGACAAGCCACGCTGGAAGCAAGGATTCCGAAGTCAGCGTCGAACTCTGAAGTGGACCCTAGGCGATAGGTGCAGATGTGCTGTACTACCAGATCCATCCTTCAGTCAGAGCAGAGTTTCATTCACTCAGTACACGCCGTGATTCTCGTAATTGTGTAGTACAAATATTGAAATACATGCAGATCATGAGTAGGAATAGTACGCGGTAGTACTGCTACTGAATTGGTCTTAGATTGTAAAGATAAAGATCGAGGCCTTGAGGAGGGGCGACCTGATTCTGATTCCTGAACGTGGGAACCTGCCCAGTCCCCTTCGGGGAAAAAGTGCATTGTAACTTTTCACAAATGATGCGTGTATGAACATGGATGAAATTCTATCGCATGAAGTCAATAGTAAGATCTGGCCTCATGTGATCGGTCTCTACGAAGAGCATCCGTGGATATTTGTTTCCGAGTTGAAAAAAGACGTACACCGTCATTGCAACGAAAATAATTTTAGATAAATTTTTATATGTTTTGTAGCTGTTCTAATATTAAAACGGATAAAAAGAAATTAATACTATAGTAAAATTAGGTTCTACTCGGAGTATTTCAGTTAGAAGCTGTAGTAGAAGTGTAGAATCAAGCAGCACCGAAGTAGCCTGGCTCATACGACGGGCTTGTAACGTACCAGGCGAATAATCTGACTCATTCTACCTCAAGAAGCTCAATATCTGAAGCAAGGTGTTCATTTTTTTCTCTCCCTTCAAGAACGAGCACCAGCGCGCACAGGCTGTCAGCTGTGCGCTTCGAGGCGCCTCGCGCGCGTCCGCCGAGTCGACGCGTCCGGATTGTTTGATGGCCGGCCGGCCGGCCTAGCCGGCCGGCTGAGCACGGAGCACCGCCCAGAACTCTACTGTGGTGGCCATGCGTGAGGAGCCCTCAACGCGTGGACGTCTCGGTCTCGTGCGCGCCTCGCTGCCGCAGAGCTCGTGCGGTCTCGGTGCCCTGCGCGGCGCCCCCGTCCCGGCGGAATAGGTGCCCCGCTTTTGCGAGTACACTGTACACGTGGTCTCGTTACGTGCCATGAAGGACCTGGACTGCATCACTGCACCTGCACTACTGCAGTTGTGGATGGGGCGGCGCATTTGGAATCTTGGGGCAAGCCAGGCATGGCATGGATTGGTACAACTTGAAAAACTGGGTGACGATCTTGAGGAGATTTTTTTCACGAATACGCAAATAGCTCGTGTACCATTGCATTAAGAGGGATAAGAGTTCAACAGGGCCGCAAGCAACCAAGGAAACAGAGAAAGAGGAGGTTAAGGGTGGAGCCCTGTTGACACTACAAAATTTGATGCTTCCTGAATCCTGATTCAATTGGAGCAGACTCGATTTCATTTCTCCGATCAACATTATTGCCGAGAACATGACAATGTTACGAATGAAAGAATTACACTTGATCTATATATACATCAACTTCTCAACAAAGAGGCCAGGTCACGTAACGTGGTTTGCTCTACACCAACGGGTTGCATGCAGCCGTCGATGGGTCGTAGAGCGCCGGAAGCAGGTATTTCCTCCCGTTCGCGCCATTGGCATTGTAGCTTGCCCCAGTCGCCTGATCCACCTTCAGCTCACCGGCGAATCCAGGGTACGCGCCGCTCCCATAGACTCCCGGGCATGCCGTGGCGGCCTCCAGCGGCGCGTCCTTGCTGCCCTGGTAGTACCCGTCGCCGAACGGGTTGGTCGCCGTCCCGGCGAGCATGCTGGCGAGGTTCATTACCATGCCGTCCATTCCGACGTCGCCATTGGGCGCCACGAGCGGCGCGCCCTGCGGACCGTACATGGGCTGGTGGAACGGCCACGCGCACTCGCCGGGGCACTGCGTCGCCGGGTTGCCGACCCAGATGTAGGTCGTGCCGGACTTGGCGAAGGAGCCGTGCAGGCCGCACCGGCTCATGCCGAAGCCCTCCACGATCACGTCCTGCGCCGTGAAAACCATGGCAATGCCACCCTTCTTGGGCTTGGCCTGCGCTGCCAAGGCGGATACTTGATCCAAGGTGAGGGACATGCCCATGGAACACTCACTGTCAGATACTTGGTTCGCGATTAGAACTTTGGTCTTCTTGCTCTGCCCATTGGAGTTGGTTTGCGCTGGCGCCGCCATGGACAAGTAGAAGTCGTCAATGGTGTTCCACCACTGCGAGACGGACGGCGCGGCGGCGTAAGGCGCGAGCGAGAGCGACAGGAGGAAGTCGAAGATTATTGACTTCTGTGCCGGCGTGAACTTGCCGTACCACATGATGGACACCGGGATGTTGCCCCAGAGAACGGCGCCGGCGTGGTAGGACAGCATGTCAGCTGGGTCTGGCTTGTACAGCTCCATGCGCCTCCTTGCTCCCATGGCAAGCTGTGCCGTGCTCACAAGCACTAGCAGTGCAAGTGCCGCTGCCTTTGCAGCCATTTTGGAGCAAGCGGTACTTTTTGATTGGACAACGAAGTATATCTAGCTAGAAAGTTGGCACCACAAAAGAGGTCAAGGTGTTCAATTTGCTTTTGTTCTGATGCTGAGTTGTGAGTAAAGTGAAGTGATCAACAGCTTATTTATAGGGGGATTGGTGTAACTTGTAAGCCATCACAGGAGTTGACTGCTAGCTCTTTCCTGGATGCTTCTCCACGCACCAGCTTCATGCATGGGTGTTCACTGTTCAGATCTCAAGGGACAGCTAGCTACTGCTGAATAGCAAAGTCGCAGAATCTTGAAAATTCAGGCTTGCTGAGCTGTTGGGTGAGACGAGAAGACTAACAAATCACAGGTCAGCGGATAATTATGGAAGGCGAAGTTGCCGACACGAGCTGCATTGCCTCGCCGGCTGCTGATTCAGCAGACAAAACAGCTGCACGAGCGGGGAGGGGAGGAAGGTTCTGTCAATCTGTCCTATCGTGGTCAGGGAACACGTAGGACGTAGCCCAAAGGATTGGAACGAGCTGCTGTGCTGTCTGACATGCACATCCTGTGCTGTTCGTGCGGCGGCAGGATGCAAAAAATATTCAAAAATCTACTCGCCGGCGTTGCCACGCGTGTGTTGGACTGGACGGCATCACGGCCGGGCCGGATAGATACTGCAGCCGCTAGCCGGGAGCATCTTCAGAGATGCAGGGCGTATCCGTCTCATCTACCCTTCCTGTGATGCAGCCTTCACCATATGCTGCTACAGCCGACATGTAGCGTTTGCGAATGGTATTGGATCCATGGAGGTATTGCCTTGATCGTATTATATACGTTGAACTCATCGTTCGACTGACGAAACTTCCGGTTATGTTTCGTCGTTTCGATTTGGAATGCGGGCGTGGGTTTTGATCAGGGGAAGTTCCTGACAGGATTTAATCGATGTACAATCATTTACTGCAGTTTTGCTGCACGCATTGCACACGACGGATAGGGTCAGATGGATCTTGGCAATCAGGTAAGTGCTGTAAAAAAGATCCAAGATTACAACCACTATGTAAAATTGAAATCCTTGTAAGAGTGGTCGCTACTTTTTTTTATGAACAGTACAGAGTAATAAAAAAATTCCGTCTAAATTATGCCAAACTGAATGGCTTTCTCCGTAGACGGTAGGCCATTTCAATGGATGCAGTGTTCAATAACAACAAGTTTTTAGGGAATCGCGGCAATCTCTAGCTACCTTCTACAGTTCTTTGAACCTTTGAAGAACAGCAAGCCCCAAATTCCCCCTCCTGGTCATAATGCTAATCCCCAATGTTATTTTATTTGCATTGAACACAAACATTTTCAAACTACTGACACGCTCAACAATAATTTCTGCTCAACGAATCCAGAGAAATTCTATAGATCAGCTTGGCACAAATTCGGTACAAGATTTAGGAGTTATTTGCTTTGACGATTTATGTTGCAACGCCTAGCTTTTGGAGGGGGACATGCTTGCTCGACCATTGCGAAAGGCAAAGTGAAACATCCACGGAAACATCTATATAAACAACATGCACGCTCTCATGAGCTTCGCCAGATTGCCCTGATAAAAAACAAACACAAGTGACAGAGCATGTCCTCAAAACAGAGCATTTAATTTTATTGTTCGTATTCTTACAAAAATTTATAACGAGTATTATTTTTCACTCTTGACAGTCCATATATACACCGTACTACACCATACTGTCCTCAGTCATCACACCAAAGTTGAACATGTAGACGTGGCAGGATCGAACAAAGCGGGAAGCAGATACTTCCTGGCACGGGCTCCATTGGCGTTGTAGCTCGCCCCAGTCGCGGGGTCCACCGCCAGGTTCCCAGCGTAACCGGGGTACGCACCGCTGCCGTACACCCCCGTGCACGCCGTCGCGGCCTCGAGCGCCGCCTCCTTGGGGCCCTGGTAGAATCCGTCGCCGAAAGGGTTGGTCACGACGCCGGCGACCATGCTTGCGATGTTCATCACTATGCCGTCCATCCCGACGTCGCCGCTCGGCGGCACGAGCGCCGGCGTCTGGGGCCCGTACACCGGCTGGTGGAACGGCCATGCGCACTGGCCGGGGCACTGCGTGGCGGAGTTGCCGACCCAGACGAAGGCCGTGCGGGCCTTGGCGTTCGACGCGTGCGTGCCGCACCGGTTCATGCAGAACCCCTCCACGGCCACGTCCTGCGCGGTGAGCACCAGCGCGATCCCGCCTTTCTCGGTCTGCGCCCTCGCCGCCAGCACTGGTAGCTGGGACAGCTTGAGGCTCTTCCCCATTGAGCACCCGGCGTCGGAGACTTGGCGGCCGGCGAGCCTCACCTGCGTGCCTTCGGGGCCGGCGCTGTTCATGCCACGCCCTGCCTTGGACAGGTAGAGCTGGTTGATGGTGTTCCACCACTGCGAGACCGACGGGGACGGCGCCGCCGAGGCGACGGTGAGCGAAAGGAGGAAGTCGTTGACGACGGCCTTCTGCGCCGGCGTGAAGCGGCCGTACCAGATGACCGACACGGGGATGTCACCCTGCAGCACCGTGCCATTATGATACGTCAGGAGCTCACTGGGCTGTGGTTTGTACAGCTCCATCAACCTCCTGCCTCCCACACAGCGACCTACAGAGCACAGCAGCAGTACTGAAACCAGCACGATTGCAGCGTGGCTCATGGAAGGGCCAGTGCAAACGCGACGGCCCGAAGCCATCTTCTCGAAGTGGAACTGTCTGTTCGCCTGAATGTTTGCTGGTCTAGTCGTCTAGAGCGAGTGTTGTGTGTACAGGTAGTGTCCTTGTGTGATTTGTGAATGGCTATGGGTCTTGATATTTATAGGTGTGATTCCCGCATGGCGCATGCCACGATTGTAGTTTCGTGCACACTTCCTAGCCAATCTGATTCTATTTCTGTCTCGGTCTCTCGGTGGCCAGGAGTTGACTCGGTGGGATGCAGCTGTATTTGTTTGGACCGAGGGCGACGCGGACGGCGTTGTCGCTTCCACGCGCCCAGCCATAGACGTGCGTCCCACAGCCAGCCACCGTCCATATGTGCGTGCGGCATGAGCGACGCATTGCCCGCCACTCGGAAGCCTGAACGTTTAACCTGACTGGTGTCTGTGTTCTGCTGATGTTATTCAGCTTGTTAGGACAAAAGAAGAGCGCTCGCGTAGCATCATGACTTGTTTACTGGATATGAACCGAAAACGTCTTGAGTTCCTGGGATTCTTGCATGCTTTCTGGAGGGAAGAAGCGTTATTTTCTGAGAAGTGAGAACAGTTATCAACAGGTTTTTAACATCGCCTGTTAGCGACAAACAAAAAGAAGAGAAACTTGACGAAAGCATATAGGTTCCACAGCAGATAGCAAGTTAATTGTTAAGATGAACGCACAGGCCCGTCAAATTTGGCTCGGTCTCATCAGTCATACAACAGCAGCAGAAGCAATCATCATTCTTTTTCTAGAACATCAAGTCCATTTCAGTTGGCACGATTAGGCCACTTAACAGCGGTTCATCCCGTGTGCTGCGCCTGCAGCCCTGCATGCGTTCAGCTTTGGGACCTGGAGAAGGGGAGAACTCCATCGGATTAACCTCCTTGTGCTTGATTCTCCAAACTAAATCATACGGAGTATATTCATATTCCTCAGAATTGCTGACACTGACCATTTTCTAGCAGTATCTTTAGCAGTTAGCACAGGCTAGTTTATTCCATGCAGCAGCGGTAAGTGTAACACATGATCCAAAGCCCGTGGAATCCGGCCTCTCCATGCTTATCCGGTCCCTTCACAAGATAACAATCTTTACAAGAACACAACACTAACCAGTACTACTATACTGCTAGTGTTGGTGCTCACAACCAGCGGCAAACCATAGCTTAATTAGCATCTTACATAGACTCAATTTCCTAATTAACAATCTAACAACCGTGTGCAGGTTCAAGGACCCATCCGATAAGGCCATCAGGAGATTAATAGATAGAGGACAAGGGAGACACGGCGCAGCCGGTTTGATGATAGACGAGCCCAATTCAATTCAGAGAGACGTCCTACGTGATGACAGCTAGGGGCACCCAATCCCTGCCCTGGGACACTGTAGCAGAGTTAAACGGCTGCTTGGCGTATGCGGACCCGGGACGTCCTGCCCGTATCATACCTCATTATAATAGGAGTCATTACATTACGCGTATTGTTAATTCGATCATGTTGGCGACTTGTTTACGTCTAGTATGCACGATCTTGATAACGCCAAGCAGCGAATGGTCCATCTGTTTGACATGGACTGGCTGGTTTATATGGCCTGGCTGGTGAATGCACAAGTGGTAGTGAAAAACTGAAAACCTTGCCGGTTTCTGAACATTTTGTGTAGGACGCTGCTACTCCAGCTCACACGCGATTCAAGCTGGAGACTGGCCTGAGCAGTGAACAGTGTCCAGTGAGTACTGCACAGTTCACGGTATGCCTTAACTGTTGCTAGACTGTTCCCAGATTGTAAAATGACAATGCGTAATCACTGTGTTAGGTGAACAAAGTCCAATCAATAGATCAGTACTCAGCAAAGTGGTACTAGTAACTTTTGCAACATGCAAGGAATATTTAACCGGTGTTTATTACCTGTGCAGCCACTGTGCTGCACGTACGGGGTATCGTTACAGCGTCGGCGTGAATGTGATTGTACTGTATTGTATTACTACGTCGTAAACCTCTGCCCCCTGAAGGGCTAGATCGACTTGAAGCCATCATAAAAGGGGTTAGATCGGAGGAGCAGATTACAAACGATTAAATCATCAATGCGAGTCCGTAACTGCCAAACTATGAGCTGCCGTACATTTTTACCCGAAGGGCGCACGGACATGTAACGTTTGTAAGCTCCGTGGAGTTCTCGCTTTTTGGAGTGCTGCCTAGCTTGCCATTCCGTTTCCGGCGAGCTTCGCTAGCTGGCCTGCACGAAAGAGGTCCAAAGCGCCGCTCCTGTGGTCCACGGAACTCTTGCCTAGGACGAGACCAAAAGGGCAACGCGACGCCGATCGGGCAGGCACCAGGCAGGCATGAGTGAATGCGCGCACTGCTCGCCGGTCATCCGAGTGAAGCCGGCGCTGATCTGGCTGCCTGCACGTACGAGCGCGTGCCACCCTGGGGTTAGCGACTGGTACGTGTGGTGAGCAACGGAAAGCGAGCTCACGAGCGCGGCGTGATGCATGCGTAGGCCCAGCGGATCGCGAGACGACGCGCATAGGGCTGTTCAGCACCAGCTGGCGCGGGGTATGGCCCCGGGTACGCGTGCAGATCTCCAGAGGTGTGCCGGAGAAACGGTGGGTGGCGTACGACGGCTACGGCGAGGCAAACGTGTGGAACTTGGGGGTGGGTGATGCCTGCCGGGTGAGCCCTGGGCACCGTACGCCGATGGGCCGAGCCAGCGTTTCTGATGAGCACACACCACGTCGGCTTCCTCTCCTAAACGTCTCGTCGCGCAGCTTCTCGCGGCCGCCACCTATCCCGCGGATTCGGACTCGCTCGCACGAGCACGACGGAGTTCTGGATCTCACTCCATTTTTCACTGTTATCGCCGTGCTCATCCTCACTCTTACGCCGCCTTCATAAACAGAACCAGCCTGGCTTTCGCAAGTTCTAATAAGCACATCACTAACACCTAACTCAGATGACTGACAATGGAGTTCAGCACCAACGGTACGACCAACCCACGTAATTGCTGCAGCGCGGTACATCAAAGCTGAGGCCACTGGCCACACCCAACGTTCAAAAACTCAAATGACCCGCAGTACACGCCATCCCATTATCCCAACGTTCGTGTTCCCCTGACCCAGCAAGCTTCAAGCCTCCTCGAGAAGCCAACCTGCTTTTACCCACTCCCGCAGTGCCCACTTTACCCATTCCGCCCGCAATCCCCAAACTGCCCATGCCCCATCCGCCATCCTGCCAGCATGAACAGTCGCGATGCCGCGTCATCTACAGTAATCGAGGCGCCAACTCGAGGGGGCAAAATAGTCAGATTCCCGCTCAGCTACAGCTGGGAGCAAGCAGGCCACGCAAATCCAGCTGTCCAGTGACCGTTCGGGCAGCCCGGCCAAGGACGCCCTTTATTTTGGCTCATAAAGCTGCGGCACTCTCGCTCATACGTCACGCGGAATTAACCATCCCCATCCACACCCCACTCCACTCTCCTCCCGCGTCGGCCGCTATAAAAGCCACGCCCTGCTCGATCTGCTTCCCCACCCATCGTTCCCAAATCCTCCGGCAGGAAGCTTGCTATCACACACTCGCCAATGGCGGTAACCTCGGCAGCTGTAGCGGCCTGCCTTCTCGCGTGCGCAATGCTGTTCCACACCTGCCTCGCGACGAGGAGGCTCACCGCGCTGGTGCAGGAGCAGCCCATCACCATGACGTACCACAAGGGCGCGCTGCTCTCCGGCCCCATCGCCGTCAACCTCGTCTGGTACGGCAACTTCTCTGCCCCGCAGCGCGCGGTGATCACCGACTTCGTCTCGTCGCTGTCGTCCTCCGCCCCGGCGCTGCAGCCGGAGCCGTCCGTGGCCACCTGGTTCAAGACGGCGCAAAAGTATTACGCCAACTCGAAGGCGCGGTTCCCGGCGCTGTCCGTTGGGTCCCACGTCCTGGACCAGTCCTACTCCCTCGGCAAGCGGCTGAGCGAGAAGGACCTCGTCAGGCTCGCCGCCCGCGGCTCGCCTAGCCGGGCTATCAACGTGGTTCTCACGGCCGACGACGTTGCCGTCGATGGCTTCTGCATGAGCCGTTGCGGCACCCACGGCGCGTCCCCGAGGTCCCGCGCCGGGCGGTTCGCCTTCGTGTGGGTTGGCAACCCGGCCACCCAGTGCCCCGGCCAGTGCGCGTGGCCTTACCACCAGCCGGTTTACGGCCCGCAGGCGGCGCCCCTCACGCCGCCGAACGGCGATGCCGGCGTGGACGGCATGGTGGTCTCCCTGGCGTCCATGATCGTCGGCACGGTGACGAACCCGTTCGGCAACGGCTTCTTCCAGGGCACCGCCGACGCGCCGCTGGAGGCCGCCACCGCGTGCGCCGGAGTGTACGGCAAGGGGGCGTACCCCGGTTACGCCGGTTCGCTTCTGGTGGACCCGACAAGTGGGGCCAGCTACAACGCGAATGGGGCCCACGGGAGGAAATACCTGGTCCCGGCTCTCGTAGACCCCGACACGTCGTCCTGCGCCACTGTGGGGTAGATTCGTAGGATTTACTCTGCTGCTGTAGTTACCATTGTGGAGAGCGTTCCACGCTGCTAAAGTTTGTACCTGTAGGTGGTGGTGAAATTCTTTCATTTGTTCAATGAAAAGACGATTCTCTGATTTACTCTGTGCGATTCTTTCAATGAAAAGACAGTGATCGAGACCGTAACCAGCTTTTCCTGCAGCACTGTTACGCACCGAAACGCACAAATCAAAGACGAAAGCATTTGTAACGAATGTAAGGATACAATCATACAGGGCTGCTGCAGATGGCTCACCAATTCGCCACGTTAATGACCTTGGGCATTCTGGTAATGCTTGAAGGGATCTCTTGTCATCTGAGATGTGGATTTCTAACCCTGATATGAATTGGAACCGCCCCCCCCCCTCTTCTCTCTCTGTTGATCTTTTTGTTGACGATCTCGGTTTTGCTCTGGTCACATGCGACGTGAATCATTGGACGAACATTCGTCAACCCTGACAGGTCACTGGGCCAAAGTTCGAGGGCAATCAGATATTTCTTAGAGGCCCGAGAACGATAAGAAGGTATCCCAAAGCCGATTAATTTGCTGCAGCCCATTACTGCTCAGAAGGCCAGTCAGCCCAGCAACGCCCAAAAGCATGGGACCGCTTCCTGCCTCCTCCGAATCGCAGCTCACATCCAAAGGCCCATATGCAGCAGCGTACAAACTCTCACTCCCTTGCTGCCGCGTACAAGCCAGAACGGCAGTCTTTGGCAGATGTGAGGCTGCCTGAGTGCCTGCCTGATTCTGCACCCGTTTATTGTTGTGATGGCAACAAGATTAGTGTAACATCTGCTCCTTATTTCATTTTCAGTTGCAACCCTTTAACACTTTGTAACACGCAATTTTTCCTTTCAAACCATGTTCGCAACATCGTTTCTTGTACCCATGTCAGGACAATTGTCGTACTAGTTATAGTGCGCAATAGGGTAGCTGGCAAAAAAATAGAAATAGTACAATTTAATCATTTATGTTCTATTTATACTTTTGTAGACTGATATTTAGGTAAAAAGTGCAAATATTAAAATTCAAAGTATATGTATGGTTAATAAAAAAGTGCAAATATTAAACTTGAAAGTATACATTTGTTTAATAAAAATTACTAAACACTAATATTTTTTAGCGGGTGCAAGACAAACTCCATGTGCTTCGCCGCTGACTGTGTGCACGACTATAGCCCAGGTACGTTGTATATTCAGTACGTTGTCCTTTTGCTTTGCTCTACCTGCAGAGTCGTGTACTGGCCTGCTGGGTTACTGCGTTACAAATGAATGCGCCCCTGAGAAAAATATTTCCTGCATCGGCTGGTACGTTGTATATTCAGTGGCACGGCCGCGCTGATCTCTCTGCTGCATTTCTCAGGGACAATTGATGCCGTTGTTCGTAAGATCATGCCTTGATGTTCTGCTACAGAACGGTCTAATCTACAGGTTCTGCAGCAAATTCATTCGTGACGAGCGTACTGCTCTCTATTGAATTGATCGATTCTGATTCAGATAAACGTTGGTTGACCTCAATGATGTTTTCGCTAACACTTGCTAGATACTGTATGTCGCTGCAGTTCTGCATGCAGCTTTGGGTGCTGCTGGGTTCTACTACAACTTAAGGTAACTGAAAATTTGAGTTTTAAAACTTAATTTTAGGTACTGCTTAAGTTTTTTAATCATTTTTTTGTCAGTTTAAAGAACTTAGTTTTTTTCAAAGATGCGGTGCGTCTCTTCTTATCTTTCTTTCACTGCCTGAGTAGTTAGGTATCATCTATCATGTCCACTCACTCAGGCATCAGTAGTCCAGTACCAGCTATAAAAACGACGTGATTGCGTGAACAGGATTTTGGAGTCAAAGCAATGTGCGGTTGTGGCGTAGTACATCTGAAATTTGACTAGTCATCATTCAGATTAGCTTTGAATCGCTTCAGAATGGCGCGTTCGTGTCTGATAAACAGTTGAAGATGAACATGCCGCGCAAAATGGAGCACATCATTAGAGATTATATTTAATTAACTATTTACTGTTAAAGAGTTAAAAATTAATAATATTTTAAAGAAGAGTAGGTTTACCATTCTCGATGAGGTACTGTAAGTATAATATGCTAAGAGATATCAAATTAAATCTAAACATTAATTTAGTAAGAGCACGATTAAAACAACGGGTATCGTACCACCAAAAGATGGAGCATACCTCCGCCCCGCCTTGTATGTTTCAATACTTTACTGTTACTAGTCCGTTACTTTGCATAACAACAGCACAGCTTTGTCCACTGAAAAGTCTTGCGACGCTTCATATGAATGTGATCACTGATCACTCTGTCACTCACTCCTCCCATGGCAGTCAGGTAGCTTTGTTTATTCATCAGGTTGGTGACCCCATGAACCAATCTGCATGCCTACTCGGCTACTCTCTACCTGCAGTAGTACAGCCATGCATGCATCACAGCCACAGCTTTGCAGTGTAATTACATAGTGTAATAAACCTTGCTTAATAGAACACCTAGTTGTCTCATTTGGAAACAAGATGGCAGCTCCAAGCTGATTCCTTTTGCATGTGAGCTAACATTGCGATCGCCTAGGGGATTCGATCGGCCACTGCGTGGGGTCAAGACCCGAATGCTAGCTATATTAAAAGGTCATCGCCCTATCGTGTACATCTCTCCCTGTTCCTCATGTTCTTTCCCTTCCCCTGCAGTGTTTCCTGTGGTAGGTGAAACTGTCTAAGCTGCACAGGACACTAGCTACTGACGGCCAGTGTTTCACACAGGCTTGCAAAGCAAAAGAAAGCTAGTTCAGTAGTTGATAGAAGACTCAGGCTTCTGTTTTCCTGGCTTTTCTTCTTACTACTCTTTGCTTTTTGCTTTGTTACAAGCTGAAAAATTCAGTCTTGTGATGACAGTTTCAGAAAACCAAAAGTCTGCTTACGCCTTAGTTTTTTTCAGAGTAACCCAAGCTTAGTAGCGGTTGCAGAGTTTGATCTTTTGGAAACCAGAAGAAGCGGAGAGCTTGAGCTTTTGGTCTTTTGGAAACCGGAAGAAGCTGACGGGCTAGCTGGTGTGAAGAGGAAAAACAGCCTCACAGTCACAGACACAGCAAATGTCCTTGTGGCGAAGGCCTGTAGGCCCTGCTCGGTTGGACAGTAGTTGAATGCACATTTATTCTCCTCGCCACTGCAGAAGCATTTAGCAAGTGTCCCCAATCTTGGACTCAAGCTGCAGCAACGAGTGGGATCGAGAGCTAGCGAGGGATAGGGGAGGAGGCCGGGGCCTGCACCGGCGACTCGCCCACTGTTGCCGAAGCAACCATAAATAAAAATGGTCAGAACTCAGAATGCATCTCGCTACTGACTCGTACCTTGCTAGCTCGCCTCGGTGCCTACTATCTTTTCTGGCTCTCAGGTTGTCGAGCACCAGCTGCTAGCGCTGCGAAGGTAAAACAGTGCTCGATCGTAACAAATCTCCACAATGTCACTTCCGTTCCAGCCGTGTGGTCAGGACACAAGTTCCTGCATTTTCAGTTCGAGATGTTATGAGCCTTGTTAATTGCATGCACGATAGAAACTACAGCCTTGCAACAATGAAGTGGACAACGGTTACTCCTGGTCGATCTACCGGCAATCTGCTCTCACAAGTACGTAGCATGCTTGTGCGTGCACGCTAAACTGACTCGGTTATCGCGTGGATGTAGAAGTTTTTTCCGCCAGATGGATACATCAAGCATAGCATTGTGGGCAAGAATGTTGCAATTTCCTTGTGGAACTACAGGGCGTAGAGCTGATAGAGAGAGAGAGTATGCATGCAGTGAGCTGGGGCCTGGGGAGTGGGGACCCTATGCAAGCGGTTGGCTCCAAACTCGCAATTCCTTTTCGTTGCGGTCAATTCGGAGCGAACTTTGATAGATGGAGAGAGAGTGTGTGTGCGCGTTGAAGTGTCGCCGTCCTACGGTGGGCTTACGAGCATATAATAAAACAGTACTTGTTCTCACAAGGAAGGACAATGATTAGCAGCGGCAGCTATACCCAGCATACCGAGGTGACGAGGACATTTCCTTTTCTTCTATGAAACAAACGAAAGCATTTTTTTTTTACAATCCACGTAAGATACTGTAGTTGTATTAATTAAGTCGAACAAAATTTACAAGATTACAACCCTGAGATTATAATCAGAAAAATAAATAAAAATACACTTCACACAGATCAACAGCTTCTACCCACGAATCAAAGGTAGCACTAACCACCAACGAGTCATCATTAGACAAGACCGATCAACGTTAGCAGGAGAGACATCAACACTCGACAAAACCAAAAACATACAAGCAACCCTTTAGCGAGACTCACAACCAACTAGAGAGCGAGTGCATGCGGAAAGGAAGAACCTATAGGAGATTGATAGAGGCGAGCAACAAGACTTTCAAGACGATATCTCTAGGGAGGTCACGACGCGAGAACGATACCATCATCTGCCTAAGAGCTTTAGGCAAGATTTTCACCGAAGAGTCTCGTGACGGGGCGAGAGGGCGGTTACTCGACAAAGTCTCCAAAGAGGAACACGGGGCCTAAAGGCGTCATCGATATCGGTCCAACTAGGTTAGGCAAGGCGGGAAGCAAGCATCCTGCCATCGAAAGAAACCAGAACGGAAATAGGGCCTTGCGACACTGTTGCTTGACCAAGCTAGTGCCCCTCCGCTAGCACAATAACAGCACGTCGACGAAAAAGCAGGCAAGCAAAGCTTCTTATAGGCTAGAACTCTGCCAAAACTAAGGAGCGCCTCACCACCGAGCAGGAAGGCGATCACACGAGAGGAGGAGAAGAAGCTAAAAGAAAATGATCATTACACTGCTGAGACGAAGCCGACCAAACTAACTACGGGCACGACGCACGATGATCCTTTAGTTTCAGGCGATGAAAACCGCATGTGAACCATGGAATTGTGCCGCGAGGCTAAATTAACCGGAGTTCGAACAAACGTGCGATCCTGGATAGACCGCCTTAACGGCTATCATAATACAGTTTTCTTAGATAGGCAATAAAGATCAGTATACACTTGGCTCAGTATCTGCCCGTACCAGGGCATTCTCTGATGATGGGCGTGAAGCCGACAGGAGCACGGTGCCACACGGTCATCAATTCAACTCCAACACATGATATATAGGACTCCGTGTTTGTCCCACGGCCTCTGCCACCGCATTGCACGGTGCTAGCTCTAGCTGAACCAACAATTCGATCAGCTCATCATGCATGCAGACATACAGTCACATGCAGCTAGCGATGCACGCTAGTGACTCGGTCGGCAGCAGGTGGACAAGCTTACAAGAATCCCAGTGATATCCGTATATAAGTACACCGTTTTTTTCGCTCGATGTGTGCACGCAGTTACTCACGGCTCCACAAATGTAAATTCTCACCTGAGTTACATGCTAGATGCTGCTTCATTCAAAAAAAAGCGGTTGGCTGTTGAATGGAAATCAGAATGATCTGGGTGTCAACTGTCTGAATGACCGGGTAACTAG
Organism: Zizania latifolia; assembly: GCA_000418225.1. Taxonomy (NCBI): domain Eukaryota; kingdom Viridiplantae; phylum Streptophyta; class Magnoliopsida; order Poales; family Poaceae; genus Zizania; species Zizania latifolia. The sequence continues at coordinate 426,950 of KE372622.1, read as the reverse complement.
ACAGTGAACGGCATGAACAGCGCCATATTTTTCGAGACAGTGAACGGCATGAACAGTGATTTTAGCAATTAATCCGTCTGGTTTGTCTTGAGATTATTCTTGCACCTGATTTCGTCCACGGACATTCTCATTTCACTTTCCTACTTGGATCCATTCTTTTTAGAAAATTCTCGTAAACGCTTTTAAAAACTAAAATTGGTCTATAGTTGAGAACGGGTGTGAATTAAAGAAACAAGCTATTCCTTCTAGTACTCGTAAATACTCCTACGTCGTACCTGCATGTTGCTGTGATGCTGTCTAATCAACATGTGAGTGCCTGGCAGAACTATATATTAAAAAACAAGGGGAAAATCCTCTTGATCTACAAGATGGACACAGATTCCTGCGTACACACTGGAGCACACTCTCCGCATTTTTCTTCTTTCTCGCGAACGCATGCAAACACAAAAAGCTTTAACCTTCAGCTTTGTTCGGTCTTCTACTGCCGGTCATTCTCCCTCCCAGACACCCAGTGTCACCTTCAAAGTCTCTCCCCTCCATCAGGAGTTACCCCTGCAGATCCTAATTGGAATTTGGACCTTCTCCTCCTCCTCCTGCTCATCAGAGTCTGGTAAAATGTGCAGGCCATACAGCACTCGCAATCCTAGAACAGATTCATTTCAAATACATGTAGGAAAAATATATTCCTGCCTGTTCTTATCTTTTTCTTTGAGCCAAAAAGGTTAAAGCTTTTGTGTTCTTCCCCCCACAAATATCCCTAGTGCCTTTTGTTTGGTCGTGGTGTGGAAAAGTATATGGATGGGGGCACCAATTTGCATACTGCTGCCCCCAGTCCTTTCCTTCCCTACAAGAGGTCTCCTTTATAGATTTGTGCCTTCTTGCTCTTCATGGTACCCTGTGATTGGAGTCTGTAGCTAGTTTAGTGTTTAATTAAGCTCCTTGCCTTGTCAACTTTTGGATGATGCTTACATCTTACTCTATTGGTTCTTGGATAGGCCGATAGGGGGTTTCCTCATTTGGGTACACTCACAACAGTGTACACAAGGTTCCAAGGAGGCTGCTGCTTTTAGCTGCATCTCTATCTCTTGAGTGATCTCCAAGGTAAGCCCCCTCTCTGTTCCTCAGTCCTCACTTGCTAGATTGAAATACAGGTGAAATTTCTGTTGTTCTTGGTTGGAGCAAGAAATTCAAGCTTCTCCCTTAACGAATCGAAAGATTCAGAGCAGAAATGGATTGTGTGCAGGCCGCCATTTCAAGATTAGTCTGCCTGCTCTGCTGCAATTGATGCTGGTAGTTGGAAGAACACCGAGCATGCTGTGTAGCTTGTAAAGGATTGTCCGTTTCTGTGCAGCAGTGGGAGTCTGGGAGGAGATGGGGGAGTGCGGCCAGTACAGGTGCTGGGAGGAAATGCTCCCGGACGCGCTGGGGCTCGTCTTCCGCAACCTGCCGCTCCGGGAGGTGCTCACGGTGGTGCCCCGTGTTTGCAAGTCGTGGAGCCGGGTGGTCGCCGGGCCCTACTGCTGGCAGGAGATCGACATCGAGGAGTGGCGGCAGCAGCAGGGCAAGCCGGAGCTGCTCGCCCGCATGGTGGAGATGCTGGTCTCCCGGAGCTGCGGCTCCTGCCGCCGCATCAGCGTCTCCGGCCTGCCCGGCGACCCGCTCTTCTCATTCATCGGGGACCAGTAAGTGTGAATATGTGATTTTTCCCCAACTTTCTATCCATTTCTTCATGATTCTTTCGCCGGGATGGTTGAATTCTAGGATTTTGATAGCACTCTGATGTAAAATCCGTGGGGTATCAGAAGGTAAAACACATTTCACCTGTGTTAGAATGCCAGCTCAAGTAGAGTGATCAGTCATTTTCCTTACCATTTCTGTCTTGAGCTGATGTGTGTCATGGATCAATCGAGTGTAGACAATTAATTAGGTGTCTCCACCATTTCCCATGGTTCAGTTCAATTAATTAGGCGCGCGCAATTCACAGATCAGTTCATCTTTCGCTGAGAGCATAGGACCTGTGATTCTGAAGTCTGAACTACCAGCTTCAGTTCAGCATCCTTTTCTGCTAGTGGTATTATTGATTCTTTGGATGTATTTTCTGGATGAAAATTATGTCGAAATGGAAGCATGGCACGTCCAATCATATTCTCCATCCAAAATTCAATATTTATTATAGATTCCAATATATCACCGTTTATCAGTTTTACAAAATGTTGGAACCACAAGTACTGCCCTGCATATGCATTCCACCATTCTCTCCTGCAGAATTACTGTCTCATCCACCTTCAAGAATTACCTTTTTTCCATTTCCAACAGAGTGTGAATCAGTGGCCAATCATTTTGTTTACTAGCAGTAATTCTTGATGTTTTTTGCTGTTTACTGCTGGGCTGGAATGTTGCTGAATCTTGTTGTTGGTTTTGCAAATTGCAAGTGCACGGGCTCTCAGGAAGTTGGAGATTCCTCGGAGCGAGATCAGCGACGACGTGGTGGAGAGCGTGGCGCCGAGGCTGCCCAACGTCACTTTCCTGGACATCAGCAGCTGCACCAAGATCGGGGCTCGCGCGCTGGAGGCGTTCGGCAAGCACTGCAAGTCGCTGGTCGGGCTCCGGCGGGTCATGCACCCGACGGACGTCGCCGGCAAGGCGTGCCAGCACGACGAGGCCCGCGCCATCGCCTGCACCATGCCGAGGCTCCGGCACCTCGAGATGGGGTACATGGTCATCGCGACGGACGCGGTGCTCGACATCCTCGCGCGGTGCCGCGACCTCAGGTTCCTCGACCTGCGCGGTTGCTGGGCCGTCGACGACAAGTTCCTGCAGGAGAGGCACCCGGGCCTGAGAGTGCTCGGCCCCGGAGTCGACGACTGCTTCGAGAACAGCTACCTGGAGGAGTGCTCTGACTACTCCGATGACTCCTCCATCTACTCGTGGGAGCTCATGGACGGCGACTACTACTACGCCGTCGGGAGCGACGACGAGGCCATTTGGGACGACGGCCAGGGCCTCGAGAACCTGGAGGTGAGGTTCTACGGTGGCGGCTTCAGTGAGAGCTACGCTGGCTTCGACTGGCCACCATCACCGTGAGAGCTCGTCAGACTGAAACACTGAACGTTCCTGACCTCCTCCTGCTACTGCTGCCTCAATCTCTGCCCTTCTCTTTCTCAAGTTGTGTCCCTTAGCTTGCAGTTGCAGATGTGTTGTTGTGCTGTGTGCATGTGTGCCATCATCCTTTAGCTTGCAGATATGTGGAGTGAACTTCTACTACATCTGGATGTAAACTTTGGTGTTTACATGAAGAAGCAAATGCAATATGGTGAAAATTCACCTGTCCTAACTGATACCCTACCACAAATCTACAATACACTGTACTGCATTACTAGCTAGATTGATCTGTTGGTTGGGTTGGGTGTACTGCAAAGAAAGATGGTCTCCTGCCGCATCTACTAGACAAGATGTGCAGCGAGCTGGTGTGGCAGGGAGAGCAGTGGAGAAGAGAAGACTCTACCCTGCCTGCCCTTGATTTACATGTCAATGCTGCTGCTCCAGGACAAGCAAACCAACAGTTAAAAACTACTCCACTTTTAGGACGGTCGGTGACCATCGATCGAGCCAGATCCCACAATTTTTTCACCACCCTAAAACCATGTGGTAAAGCAGATCAGGATCCTTTTCACTGCAGCTGGGATGTCTCTTGCGAGGCAGGTTAAAATAGTCCTGGCATTCCCATGCGCCTCTCTGCATCTCTGCAATTTTGCCACTGCAACACTGGATTCTGCAGGGTATTCCCATACATACTGTCCAGCTTGAGGTAAGGTCAGGTCTGATTGGATACCTCTGGCTAAATACTTGATGCTGATGTCTGGATGTGATTCTGCACAGACTTTGAAATCATTGGGTCAGGATTGCTTGTTTGAAGTTGTGTTACTATATCAAGTCTGGTCCAGGAATAGCTGAATCAGGGATACATCTTTTGCAGCTTGGCTATAACGAATTAAAACTGTGTGCTTTTCTTAAGCATCCTTGCACTGAACTCAGCAGCTGAGACAACAAAAGAAGACTATTCAGAAGAGAGGCAGTATCACACTGCTGCTACTATAGTGACATCCCTGGCAAATAGTGTTGCAGTGGCTATAGGATCCTTCTTGATTTAGGCCGGCCTCAAAAGGATTGAAAAGAGTTGAGCTTTCTGGAAATCCACAATGAACACCACCATCTGTATTGTTAATGCGATTTCTGAATGGGATGTGGGTACTCTAGCTACCCAGAGCGATGTTCTTTTCACTTTCGGTTTTATGTTTTCCATGTGTCGTCCTCACCTCACCTGCCATTCTTTTGTCTCCTTGCTTTGCTAACTTTTCGAGATTCTTTTTTTGGAACTTGTTGCATGGCCTGCCTCTGTGATCATCGCTGTAACAGCAGTAAAAATTCAGAAGCGTGTAGAGTAATTATCCTTGTTTGGGCCATGTGACAAAAGGTTCGAATTCGTCGTCTCGGGCCTACGATGACAGCGAATCAGCTTTACCAGCTGATTTTGATCGATCCATGTCTTGGCTGGCTGATATATGGTACAGGGTCATCAGCCACGGTCGGAGCGTGGGGATTGGATCGCACGGAGACGAGACAGCGTCGCACTTCCCGGCTAGCACCGGCATGCACTGGCCATGGCCGGTAACGGTAGCTGGTAGCTGCCGCCGTCGCTAGATGGGAAGCAACCTGCAAGCAGGACCGGCCAAGATATTAGGGTTCCAATAAGTGTTCAACATGGGTAAGGCAGGGCAAGGATGGTGTATGATGGTTTTGGTTGACAGTAGGATGGACCAGCAATTGTTAATGTCTAAGACTAAATATACTGTTTTTTTATTTTTTTTAAAAAAATTTTGCATAAAATTTCAATACAATTTTAACGGAAGGCGTGGGACTCAAGCCCAACTGCCGCAGGCCTGCCTCCGCCCCTGGCAGTTTGAGGGTCGGAGAAGACACATACCTTCTCGTCGTCTCCAGCGGCGGCAAGGTTACGGCGACCTCAGAATGCCGCGCAGGGTCGCCGGGAGGTGGATCCTACCGTGCGGCCACGACGACAGAGCATAGGGACGACTGACGACGGTCCGCGGCGATACTTCTCCGCCGGGAACTCGTCTTCTCTTGCAGAATGGCTCTTACCTCGCGAATCCGCCGGTGGCCGGAGCCTCACACTCTCACAGCGGCCACCGCATCCGGCGAGGCTCGTCAGGCGCGACGCTCGCCGACACAAGATGATTCCTACACCGTTCGGTCCAGTTTGGACGGCTACGATTTAGAACAACAAGTGTCGGTGAGTGCTATTTGCAGAATAGTCCCTCTCATGTGGTTAATTATCAACTAAATCCCTTCCAGATTGGATCGCTGCCATTTGGAGCGACACAGTAGTGGGCTTCGTATGACAGGCCCATAAACTTTAAAGCCCACGGCTAGGAGATACTACTGCGTATAAGGCCTACACTATTGATCAATATCCACTTTATCCTCCAAAAGG
>KE372622.1:392198-421422 GCA_000418225.1 Zizania latifolia | reverse complement strand
GCTACCAATTGCGAAACAGTATTAATCAGCCCATCAATATATTGGGTCCAGGCCTAGCAGAGAAAGCGTTAGCGGAGGTACATCTGCATTTGAAGCCCAATACTATTGACTTAGTAGTTACACCCTCAACACGCTACATAGCTTGATGCCACAGAAGAAGAGGAATGCGGCCACATAGAATTCGCGATAGTTCTAGTTGGGATTTCAGTAGTAGTTTTGGGCGGAGGAGGTTCAGACGTTCAGTAATGGGATGTGCCCCTCAATATGATCTTCTAGAGAATATCGACCTATGTGGGTTAAAGCATTGTGAAAACATTATATGTGAACTTGTGCAGATTGAGGTACAGTTCTAGAAGAATCCCGTTGCCGAGAAGTTAACGATGATAATAAATCAGCAACCAGGTTGTACCCAAGCATCACCGCTTCTGACAAGGGAACCAACCATCACAATCACATGCTTGCATCGAGAAAGGGTATCTAGGACGGCAAACCAATATAATATGATAACAATACTACGTTTTGCGTACGGCAGGACCAACGGTACATGAGACTGATAGCAGACGTTACGAAAATGCATAATATGGTGGGAATGTTTACCCAGCATGTGTCTACTGGGAAATAATAACATACGATACCAGACGGCAGAATTATTTCTGGGACCGACTTGGGCTGACTACGCTTGGCACTGCGTTCCACTTCATGAAAGCCTCTTCAAAAGTATGGCCTGTAGCGCATTGGACGGCGGAATCTGGGAACCCTCCTGCACGAGCATACGGAACATATATGTTAGACAGAAGATAATTAGGCATATCCATATTGTCAAAAAAACAAAGCTCACCCGTAACCATATGGTGGGAAATATGGTGGCCCATATGATCTGTATGGGTAACCATGATAAGGATTGTATCCACGTGGCGGACGCTGCTTCATCCCAGGAACATTAGTCCTCTTTGGTGCCACCTGTTGAGCACAACACAAAAGTTTTAGCTAAACACGAGGACTAAAACATGTTAAAAGTTTTTGAACCATTCAGATCACAATGAGGATCTGTTCATTATTTATGCACCTTGATCTGACGACCATGCAATTCAGATTCATTCAAATTAAGAGCCTCCTGAACGGCTTCTTGTTCGAGAAATTCCACGTAAGCAAAACCTTTGGGCTGTCCAAACTTGTCAGTTAAGATTGTCACTCTATTGACTGTTCCACAAGCTTGAAAATGTTGCTGCACTTCTTCTGGGGTACAGGCATAATCAACCTGCATTAGATGATTATATCACAAATTATTGCCTATTAAATGTACAGGTGACACTATAATCACTTGATAATTAGCTGGCGCTAGAGGCAACTTGAAATCATTCTCACAAGGTTTTCGATTGAACACTGCCAATAGAATAAAAAATACTTATAAATTGATCTCACCAGGGATAGACAAGTTAAATATTTAAGTATGAAGAAAACAATAAGTGGTATATTGATATTAGCCACTTTGATAATATTGGGATTTTGGTTAATCTCAAAACGATCATTCATCCCAAGATGAATGTTTCAGTGTGCTACACAAGATACCTCAGTGAGATACGAAATTGCAATAACTGACACAGATGAGAAAATTTTACATGGTCTGTAGAAAGGTGGGGTAATTTATTTGTCAAGAAAAAACTATGTTTAAAAGGTGTGCAGCTAGCCCCGGTCAAGATGACACTTTGGGGCGAATGATAGCTACCAATTCAAAAGTGGTAAAATTAAATGTGGACATCATATAAATGATATAATTGTGTTCATGAATTGGCAAATGGAGTCTGAGAAACATAAAAACAAGAACTGATATGAAGATAAAAGCATAATATCATGCTAACAAAACAAGAACGTGTATGGATGATGCCATATCTAGAACTATCATATTACTCTATAATCTATTATGTACGACTTTCAAGAAAATATGAATCTCACAGTTTAAGTTGTTTTATTTTTGTTAAGCAGGCAAGCACTGCTAATCTTTCTTTCTTTCATGTAAATTATGACCTTCAACAGCATTTACTCATTTACTGCAGTGAAGATTTATTCTTCTTCATGTCACCCTATGAGCAGTACAAGAATGTTGGGCAGCCTTTACTTGCCTATAAGAAAAGTTAAATTTAGTCTGGAAAAATAACACTACTTTACGCTTACATTCCTTACAAGAGCAGCGGCATCATTAAAAACTAAGAAAGTTAACCAAAGGGGGGATGTGAGAAAAAATACGTGCTTTGACATCAAAGAGAAGTAGAAAAACAAACAGAAAAAAGGAAAGAGGGAGGAAGATATAAAGATCAAAGAATAAAGTCAACATTAAGGCTCCCTAATGTTAGGCTTATATGTCATACCTATGCACAATTCGGGCGATTCTCATTGGACCAATTGCTAAGAATCACACCACATTGTATGCAGGTTCGGGTCTCAAGTGCTGGTCCCAAGCATGTACAGCAGCTTTCTAGACTTCCTTTGCTCCTTCAAGGACATAACCTATCCTATAATATTCATGTTTGTTTTTTCCCTTTTCTTTTTTTCTTTCTTTTTTCCTTTTTCTTTTGCCAGTGCTCTTTTTTTATTTTTTTTCAGGGATTTTTTTTCTCTTTTTCTTTCTAAGGTAAGACTAGAACATGGGCTGGTAATCAAGTAATCAACCAGATGCCAGTTACTCGATTTGAGAAATGCTTGATCACAGCATACTACCCTGCGGCCATCACCATTATTCAATCAATGCACCAAAGCAGTATGATAGTACACCATAAAGACATATATAAGAATACTATTTTGTAGTGTTGTTAGCATTTAGCAAAGAGCCAAAGAATGACAATCACAATGACATTACAAAACTGTAAATGGTAATCTTATGCTTTGTTGTTCAAAGAAATGGTATTAGCATGAATCAAAACAAAGAGCAATATCCAAATTGTATGGCTCTAAGCCTCTAATGATGTCTACTGAAATTTAAGACAAGGAGTGAATATTTGTTAAGAGCTATGGCAGGCTATTGGCTGAACTTAAGGAAAGAGGTTTCTTAGGAGGGAGGAGACATAAGTACCTCATACCAAAGTTACATGCACCAAAGGCATCTTTCCATCCACTCTCCAGGAGTCAACAGCCAATATCTAATGAGATGTTACATTATACACATATCTATGTGTCCATTACACATTCAATTCTAAAAATTGTAGTTGACAGTGCAACTAAATAGTAATTTACATCTTCATACTACAACGCAAGATTTTCCATGCACTAGCACTGTGTGTGGGGGAGAGAGAGAGAGAGAGATCCTCATAGGATTCTTACATTTCCAACATACACAGATCGAGCATCCACCTGCTCCTTTGCCTCAGCTGTAGACGCACTAGGATCTCCTCCTACAAAACAAAAAGATAATTGGGCTTGTCCAGATGTGAATGAATGATAATATATGGCTAAATTGCAATTTCCAGCAACATGGACTAAAGATATGTGGATATCCCGTCATACAGGAACATAGTCAACAACAAAAAAAAAGTAAAATGAAGAATGCTGATATCTATATCCCGGAACAGATTGGATTCTAATTTTAATGTCAAGTAGCAAAAGTTAACTAAATTTAAATGTACAGGTATACAGATTCTAGATCAGAGATTGGGCACGAGGTACAGTAACAAACTCGCCTCTTGATCCAATCTAGTCGAAATTAGTAAGTACTTAACTTGATCAATTATGACCTACTCTGCGCATAGATCCACACAAGATATCGCGAAATAGATCGAGGGAGGCCAATATAAATTTAGCAAATCGCAAACGGAAAAACGTAAGCATCAGAAGGTAGGCAGGGAGCGGACCCGGAAGACCACCTTGCATCTCCTTGGCGACCTTCGCCTGCATGTCGCGGAGGGCCGCGGCCTCCTCCTCCATCTCCTTCAGCCTTCGCTTCATCTCGTCGAGCTCCTGCAACTGCACGAACCAAGAGAGTGGTCACTGGTCAGCAACCGGAATCTAGAGTTAGGGTTTTGCGCGGAGGGGCACGGCTAAGAGGGGAGACCTTTGCGGTGTCTTCCCCGCCGGAGGTCATGTCGACGTCAGCGCCATCCATGTCTCCGTCCACAGGGATCTCCTGTCCGTACACCTCGTGCTCCTCCTCGTCCATGGCGTGCGCCCTTGTCTGGCCGATCCCCACCAGTCTGTCTCGCTCGCCGTCGTTTGGTGTTTCTTCGTTTTGGTAAGCGAAAGCGATCGAATCGAAGCAAGCAAGTGGATGGGCCAATATAGGCTGCATTTTTTATTGGGCCAGTGTATACTGGGCTATCTGATTGGACTACCATGCGGCCCACGATAAGGCCTGGTAGGTGGGCCCCCACGTCTCACCGGATAACTGAAGGCGGCGCTCCCGTGCGTTCTGGAACCTTCCAGTTGCAAGCTTTCTGCTGCTGCTTCCGGAACCTTCTGAATTCTTCTCCAAGCTCCGCCGCTGTGTTAAGTACCCCTCGTTTCTCCGCTCGCCGACGCCATTTTCAACACAGGAAAATCCAGTCGAGAACAAGAGAGCACGCAGCTACGCACGAGAGGGGAGTCATGGCTTTGAGGATGATCCCACTGCTCCGCGTCGTGGAGAAGCACATTGCCGGGTCGCTCGCCCCCGGAGCAGCCTCTGCTCTCAGGCCGGTGGCCTTGGCCGGCGGATCCCGTGGCTTCAACACCGGTGCACAGCTCCGCCAGTACGACAGGGACGAGGTGGATGACGACAGCGGCCGCGAATACGAGACCCGGCGCCTCACACGCGACACCACCGTGCCTGCCTTCTTCTCAGGTAGTCGTCATCTCTCGCCATGTCAAGCTCATACGCTCCATTTGTCATTCGCAGCAGTGGATTCTATCAAAAGCAGCAGAACAGAACAGGGCTTAATTAAATGGCTATACTAACTTGTTGTTGTCCCGATTCGCAGATGTGTTTCGTGATCCGTTCAGCCCGCCGCAGAGCCTCGGCCGCCTGCTAAGCCTCATGGACGACCTGGCGTCGCCAGCCGGCCGTGCCGCCCCGCTGCGCCGCGGGTGGAACGCGAAGGAGGACGACGAGGCTCTGCACCTGAGAGTGGACATGCCTGGTCTGGGGAAGGAGCACGTCAAGGTGTGGGCCGAGCAGAACAGCCTCGTGATCAAGGGCGAGGGCGACAAAGAACCCGACGAGGACGAGGGCGCCGCTCCGCCGAGGTACAGCGGCCGCATCGAGCTCGCGCCGGAGGTGTACAGAATGGACCAGATCAAGGCGGAGATGAAGAACGGCGTGCTCAAGGTTGTCGTGCCCAAGGTGAAGGAGCAGCAGCGCCGGGACGTCTTCCAGGTCAACGTCGAGTGATGGAAGAGCTTAATTCGCGCGGCTACGAAGTGGCAACTTAATCCTCTTGTTTTATCAAATAAACAATCCAGTCGTTTTCTAGTTATCTCTTATCAGAGTTGTCTTTTTTATTATAACACCGGTGCGCTGTAATTTTGTTTTCGAATTTACGATGATAAAGTTTAGTTAGTCAAGATGTCGTTGACTTGATGCAACTTGTACTCTAGTTGAGGCGTCCATCTCCTTCCTGATGAAAGTCAGGTTCCGCTTCTTGTCGAGACCGGCGGTCTACGAGGAGCTCAGCGCCGTCCTCCGAGAGAACGGTAAAGACCCGACCCCTATCGTAGCCCCCGTGGTGGACCGCGCGGTGGCGCTCCTCCATGGCCACCCTGGTCTCATCGCGAGTTCTGTAAAGACCTGCTCCGCGGCTTCGCCGAGTTCCTCCCGACGCCTTCACACGAGGAGCCGGAGGCGGATCACCGGCCGTCGCCGAAGCGCAAGCGCGCCGCCACCTACGAGGTGAAAGCAGACGCCGTAAGGCCGAGCAGGGCCAAGAAGCCCCGCACCGCAGATCTCGAGAGCAGCCTGCACGCCAACGACGACGACGACGCCGTCAGGCCGAGCAGGGCCAAGAGCGGCGATCGCCTTGACGGAGCGAGCGCATGAACGACGTCGCAGCTTGCTCGTCGGCGGAAGTTTTTATCGACGTGGTGCTCGACCCCCCGCTCCTGCGCCGCGCCGTGGCGATTGAAGGAGCCTCGGTTATTCATGAGTATTAGCGATTGAACAGTTAATCTGGCATGCTCACGGATCAACGCCAGTTTGAACCGTTGCAACAGATTGCTATACATCAATTTGATTTGCCCAATTTTTCATTTTTTAGATGAGAAATCTCGAATTGTTTCTTATGGCTCAACGAGCAAATGATATTAGCCGAAACGAAAATACACCTGAAAGTATTACAGGTCTGTCCTTTTTTTTTTGACTTGCTGATACCTACAAGACCGACCATTTGACTAGTAAGTAATGTGATCGATTTGCATGCTGCCATTGTTCATTTATTTATCTACTGGCATGAGACGGAAATGTACAGCAACATAGAAAACAACAAGCTATGCGCAAAACTATCCCCTGACATTAATATTAAACTGATCTTCTTACTGCATTGGGTGAAATGAAGTAATGGCAATTGTAATGTTTTTCAGTTTTTCTAGTTTTCAGTCACATGAAGTTTTTTATATCTAATAGTCACATTAAGTTAGAGATTGCTAAGATTGCAGTGTCAGGCAATAGGCAATGACCAGTTTTACTGAAGTTATGTTACTGTGTGGGTTTACTTTTGTGTTGGTCTGAATGTTTTGTATACTGAAAAGGCTGGTCAAATTTTATTCAGCCTTCTTTCTGGAAGGAGGGTCGGATGATGAGGAAGTAGGGGAAGTATATGAATCTTGATAATCTTTCCTGAACATGCAGAAGCTTAACCGTCTAAGACCTTTAGGCTGGTTTTATATTTAGTTTTACTGACACGTCACGTTACATAAGTAACATATCTCTAACTCTATAGATAACATGCGAGAGATGTCATAGAGAAATAAAAAGAGAGTAATCCTTTTATTAACATGAAAAGCACAAAAAAATTATCAACCCTTCTCTCCTTTCTTTTCTTATACTGTATATTTTCCTCTCTCCATGGCAACTCTTGCCACCGGTACCATAGATCACAAACTCTCAACCAACCAGTTACATCAAGTTGTTATCATTGTGCATATTGAATCGTTAAAAAGATCTCACTGAGCTACTTTTATTAGTTGTTAGGTAGTGCCTTCTATATCAGTTCTAGAGAGGAGGCCATCAGTGTTGATGTCGAAGACATATCATTTGTTGGATCAAATACATAGCATCATTTATGTAACATGTCATGTCAATGAAACTACATTCAAAAATGTTCTTGAGGGTTATTTAAAATTCTATAGCACTCTATAATACGAAACAATCAATTCATGCGTTTTTCTTATTCTTAGGTTTTGAATCCTACATTCGCATAAGCTTTAAACTTCTTATAGAAAATACTCCAATCCAAATAAGCCGCGAGTATATCCTTAGCAGTTAGTGACACTTGATCCGTACCTTCATGTATATTTGCATTTACAATAGTCGTTTAGTGAGTATATCGGCTTTTTCAGCAATGGTCTTCCTTTTCTTACTTGAAATTCGTCTAAAGTTCGAAATAGCCTGATCACCCACAGGAATATGTCCGATTTTGCGTGCGTATTACTTCCTCGGACCGACATTTCCCCTTTCCAACTAACGATCTGTTCGGCACGGCGAGCCCACCACCATATTCCCTCTCCCCGCCGCGCCCCCGCGTGGCCGCGTGTGCCCCTTCTACGGGCGCAAGACAAAGGCACCGATCTAGCAGGCTCCACCTCACCTCTCCCACCCGCGCGGCCACGCGCTAGCGTGCGACGCGGAGAAGCTTCGGAACCGGCTCCGACTCCACCGCCTCGGCCCGCCCTCTCCGCCGCTTCACGCGCTTTCCCCCCGGCCGGCCCGGCGGCGAGGCGAAGCGGAGGGCGGCGAGATGTGGGTGTTCTACCTGATATCGCTGCCCCTGACGCTGGGCATGGTCACCGTCACTCTGCGCTACTTCGCCGGCCCGGGCGTGCCACGCTACGTCATCGCCACCGTCGGCTACGCCTGGTTCTGCTCTCTCTCCTTCATCATCCTCGTCCCTGCGGACATCTGGACGGTCAGATCTCCCATCCCTCTCGATTACGTTCCTCGCTGCCTCTGGATCCCCCAATTTCTCCAGCGGTGCGGTTAGATCCGCTCCGGGCTGAGCTGATTACATGCTCTAGTTCTGTACGAATTAGGCTCTATTAGTGGATTAGAAACGAAAACGTAATTCTGAAGCATATTAGGGTACGGTGTTTTGGGTTTGCGAGGAGAGATTTTTTGGTGAATCATGCATTTGAATGGCTGCTGCTGGTCGCGGGAAAGGAATGAGGTCTGGAACTCTGGATATATGGTTTCGATCTGTCGTCCATCAGAAGGGCCACCAGTTCATTACACAATTCTTACAAGTGCATAGTAAACAATGAATCTGATGTTGTATATGTCCTGCCTGATTTGAGTCTTCACAACTAGTTATTGCCTCAATTGTGTTGTTGTTAAAAGTCATGCATACGCTTAACTAGAGGGATGCTTTGCAGATAGACATGTTAACTCTTGATGTTTGTATGTTAAAAGTTAAAACACCACTAATTGAGTTATATATCCATTCAATAAACAGTTCAGTCTCTATATGGCGAACTTTATCAAAGCACTGGGCTAGAAAATGATCTTCATCTATAATCTTTTCGTCTAAACTTTTACATCACAACTTGCAGACATTAACTGGCCGTGAGAAGGGTGGCATTGGATTCTTTTGGAGCTGGTCATATTGGAGCACATTTATTCTGACATGGTATGGTGTTATTAATTTATCATTATCAACATGCTTGCATAGTTTCCTCCATGGTTGCAATGCTCCTAAAGTCCTTATCCCTAGAGACTACGAAGCACCTGCAAGACTGCAACAGCTATTAATGCATGTGCCCTTATACAATAGATTGTTTTTTAGAACAAGATTTTAGTACTTTATAAAAACTTCAAAATGCTTGATTTCTTTCTTGTATATGCTGCTTCCTCAATCGCTTTACAAATCATTCTTTTGTGTCAGGGCAACACTTTTGGCTTTAACTAACTAGGTCTGTCTAAATGCTGGAGCAATCCTATTCCTTCCTTGAGTGCCTTCCCATATGCACTATAAGCTATATTTCAAGGCACTTAATCTCATGTTGATAATGTACAGTGGATTACACTATTTGTAGCAGGACAACTCAATGTATTTTTTTGGCTAATAGTTTAGTCATACATTTATTTGTTTTAGTATTTGCTAGAATATCTAAATTCGTATTGGTTGTACTAATACTGGTCTATAATTTGTAATGGTGTTTATAACTCTAAACAGTGTTTTTGTTTATTTCTCTAAACATGTCTTAGTTCTATTTCTCTAAATAATGCCTATATATATATCCTTAAACAGGGCTGTAGTTCCTACTATTCAAGGATATGAAGATGCTGGAGATTTCACTGTTAAAGAAAGGCTCAAGACTAGTATTCACATGAACCTGCTCTTTTATTCAATTGTGGGAGCCATTGGCCTCTTTGGACTCATACTGCTTTTAGTGATGCATAGAGCGTGGTATGTTCTTATCTTCAGTTAACTTTTATGTTCTATGACCCATCTGATATATAAGTTTAGTCGTGTGTAATATCTTGAAGCTATCATTACTATCATACTATGTATAGTATAACTGTTACCAACAAACATATGTGTTGCCTTGAGTCCTTGAGATCATTTCTTCAGAATATTGCTTTCACTTAAACTTTAACCTGTAGAGTCTGGACTCTTGACCTGGAATAAATATTTTTAACAGGGATGGCGGTATTGTGGGCTTTGCAATGGCATGCTCAAATACCTTTGGGCTGGTCACTGGTGCTTTTCTTCTTGGTTTTGGGTTGAGCGAGATTCCAAGAAACATCTGGAAAAATGCAGACTGGACTCACCGCCAAAAAGTGCTTTCTCATAGAGTAGCAAAAATGGCTGTAAAGCTTGATAATGCTCATCAAGAATATTCAAATGCAATTGTTGTAAGTTTTTTTAAAAAGTCCTTGAAAATAATATTTTTCATACTTTAGCAATTTTCTACAGTGCTGATCATTTTCCAGGTTGCTCAAGCCACTTCTAATCAAATGTCAAAGCGTGACCTTTTGAGGCCTTATATGGATATTATTGACAAAATGTTGGCCCAAATGGTACCAATGCGATCAAGAGCACTACTTAATGTTGAATCTAAACCTTTGCAGTTATACACAATAATTTGTGATCATGCCCATTTCAGCTGCGGGATGATCCATCTTTGAAGCCTTCTGGTGGCAGATTAGGTGAGAATGATATGGACTATGATACAGATGATAAAACAATGGCCACACTTCGACGTCAACTTAGGAGGGCTCATGAGGAATACTACAGGTGTAAAAGGTATTGTTTGACCACTAGATGATAACAATTACCCTTTCACATTTCTTTGTCACGGCGAGTATGACAAATGTGGTTTTTATGGAGATTGGAAGATCTTATTGTTGAGAATACATGATATTTAAATTGTGCTGTCACTGCCCTATTTAACTGATAGTATTACTTTGTTGTTGTGATTATACAGTGAGTATATGACATATGTCATGGAAGCTCTTGAACTAGAAGATACAATTAAAAATTATGAACGTCGTGATGCAAATGGATGGTGAGTTCATTGATATGTAACTGAGCTATCCTATCTGCACTGAGTTGAATTGCAATGTCCCACAAAATTGTTATTGTTATGATACTATATGCTGGGTTATCAATTTGTTGGGGTTTGTACCCACAAGTCTAATGTGACTTGACAATTTTCTTGAATTACTATGCTAAGTGATATGCCCATCAGGCTGAACTCTGAAGGAAGTTTTCGTTGGCTGGTTAAACCCAAAAAAGGCAAATTAAGCATAAACAGATCTTTTAATTGTTTCACTGAGGTTTTACTAGATTAGTGTATTGGCTATAATTATAATCTGTAATGATACTGGGAACAATATTTGATTGGTAGGCCGAATTATCTTGTTGCTGTAGATGCTTATGTTTATCGACATGACTGTAAAATCCTCTTCTGTGATTTGGTTGAAAAATCTTGATCAATATGCTCTAGAAATGTAGTTATACTTGTCTGATATCTTTGAGAGTTCCAGCCACAAGCAGTATCAACTTGTTTTGTTTTGTTTTCTCTAAACAGGAAACACATGTCAAGTTTTAGGGAAAGTCGACCAGGCACACTGGGTTCCCTTTTGGACACTATGGGTATTTTGTCTACTTTTTTATTGATCTTGTCCTTATATATTTACTAGTCAAATGGCTTACAATAAAAATTCAATATCCATAATTACGAACATTTCAAAGTGCATACATTATTAGTAAATTTAATTTGCTGCTTATGGCTGGGCAGTAATCAATGGAATTGACTCGGTAATACTTTCTTGCATTTTCAGAGTTCATTTGGCGTTGTGTACTGAGGAAACAGCTTCAGAAAGCATTTGCTCTCATTCTTGGCTGTATGTCAGCTGCCATACTGCTGGCTGAAGCCACTTTGCTGCCAAGTGGCGTTGATTTGTCCCTTTTCTCCATTCTTATAAAGTCTGTAGGAAAGCAGGAGGTTTTAGTCCAGGTAAGAAATTGTGTGCTCTGTGTAACTATTCAAAATTATGTATCTCCCCTCTGTCTAGTTTACAGTGAAGTTTTGTAACTTGTGGCACTTGCTAACTTTCTGTAATGCCTATGTAGCGTGTTATTAGTGATTAGCTAGATAATTTGTTTGCATATGCTACATCAATCCTGTGTTTTTGTGCCATCCATTGGTTGCTTAAATACACATATATAAATAAAAGCGAATGTCGTACCAGGTGACTTTCACTTTCATCATATTAAAGGCATGGTATCCTTTTTCTTGTTGTTTTTATACAGGATAGACAAACTTTCCTTCAAATAATGGAATGCCCCTGTCCTGTCACATGGCTCTAAAAGCACTGTCTGATATCAACCTTGTTCTTCATGATTCAAAAACTTTTTACTTGTTTGCAGGTCGCTGCATTTGTCCCTTTGATGTATATGTGCATTTGCACTTATTATTCACTATTTAAGATTGGGATGTTAATGTTTTATTCTCTGACTCCGAGACAAACCAGTTCTGTCAGCTTGCTTATGATCTGCTCGTAAGTTTTCAATGTTTTTCCTTTTCCATTTCATGCTCTCCATATGATTCCATTACAAAGCTGTTCAACTAATTATACACTGTGCCAAATGCTATTTTGCAGAATGGTTGCAAGATATGCACCTCCTATTTCTTACAACTTCCTGAATCTCATTCGACTTGGTGACAATGCTAAAACTACTTTTGAGAAGGTAATAGTTGTGCAGTTATGCTGAACTATTCACAGCATATTCTTTTGTTATGTCAGGGCATTGGTTGTTGATATTTGAAGGAAATTTTCCATGACTTCTCTCTTTATTACTTTTACATCTGTTTACCTGATAACCACTGGATGAACCTTGTGTTGTAGAGAATGGGAAACATTGATGATGCGGTTCCTTTCTTTGGAAGAGGCTTCAACAGGATATATCCATTAATTATGGTTGTTTATACGCTGTTGGTTGCAAGTAACTTCTTTGGACGTGTGATTGACTTTTTCGGAAGCTGGAAAAGGTTCAAATTCCAGCGTGAGGAAGAGAATTTGGATGGCTTTGATCCATCTGGAATGATCATTCTGCAAAAAGGTAAGAACTGCATATATTTGTCAGGGGTTCTTTCTCTTTAGTGCATAGCCTTTTTTTTACTGCGTGGCCCTTCAGTATCCACTGGGGCTTTCTTGTTTCTTGTAGGACCTACAATATATATGTCACTGATGATAAAACAGGGTTCTGTATCTAGATTGTTGGGGACTGTGGCACTTTGATTGAAATGATGATTTATCCTGTCATTATCATCAAACTCTTTTATAATCACTGAAAAATCTGGTGCAAATATTCCCTTTAGTTCTTTCAGAAGCATGTCTGCTGATGTGATTTATGTACTTGTTTCTGCAGAGAGGTCTTGGATTGAACAAGGATGTAAAGTGGGTGAGCAGGTTATTCCATTGGCAAGAAATTTTAATAACTTGAACACAGACATTGAATCTGGAAAGGTATCATTGGTGCGTAGTGTGCTTACACTGTTTTCATGAGTTTTATATAATTTGTTTTGATCTCTTTTCTAGTTTCCTATTATTTCTGGCTGAATTCTGTCTTTCTTGTTGTCACTGCCGTTTCTCCTTTCACATTCTTTATCTAATGTTATGTTGTACACAGGTTGAAAATACAGTGGAGATGAAACCGGGAGCAACTTCCTCTAGAGGTGACGGAAGAGTTGGCCAGTCCAAATATGCTAACAACAGGGAAACTATTGCTACTAAGTATTCAGCTATTAGGGAACAGAGTCGGCAGGCAGTAAAGCCAGCGATAAAGGAAATTCCATCAACATCTGTATCTTTGCTTGAGGAAGGGAGTTCTGAACAGCGGTCCAATGCTGGCGCACCACTCAGCTCGTCAGCTGGAATTTCCCAAACATGGGCTACAATGAAGATTGGTTTTCAGAACTTTAAAGCGAACATGGGTTCCAAGAAGTTCATTCCTTTGCGCCAAGACCCAGAATTTGGTCCACATTCAAAAGTCTCTTCGCCTGAATCACTTGATGAAATCTTCCAAAAAATCAAACGGCGCCCTGCAGATATGCCTGTGGATTACCTTGATGATGACGACGATGACAAAACTGGGAACATGGATCCTACATTCCCAAGATCAACGAGATAGGTTGTGATATTCGTTTAGAAGTTAGAATATGCATGCTCAGAAACTAAAACGATTTGGTAGCATTAGATGCAGAACAGAAGATACAGTATGTATAGGTTAGATGATGGTTTCGGTGCGCTTCGTGGAAGCTGAAGACGCCTGCCCATCTGGAAAGCTGCAGACAGAAATCATGACATGATGGCAGGATCTGCACTGCAGTACAGAAAAAAGGACAACGGATTCTCCCAACAAGAGATCGTGGCCGTGTAGGAACTTTTCTGCTTTACACATACATGTTTCATGTTTGTTTACTTCTGTATTGGAGAAATGTAGTCTCTGAGTCGAAGCTAACGTGTGCAAAGGTATGCCATGGCGGGTAATATGACTTGAAAAAATGTCACGAATCTAATGTATTGATTGCAAAAGAAGTGCACAGAAGTGTTTTTCTGTGGCCGGAACTTGACTTATTTTATCTGGTGAAACTTCAATCGTGCATGTTCTATTGCAATGATCTAAGGATTTAGTGTGTAGTTTTTCCAGTTTGTTTCTCATCGCATCACGGAGGCGCTAGAAGCCTCAAACCGTATCATATACTGTTGATACGACACTGTGTGTAGGCTTTGGCCAAATTTTTAGTAAATCTGGATAAAGTGGCTAGTTTTATGGCTTAGAGTATGTGGTTTTAACCATGGTTCAGAATCCTGGCGGTAATCAGCCGTTTGGGACTCGTCTACAGGTTGCAGTATTAAGGGCTCGTACAATTTAAATTTAAATTTTAAAATTCAATTTAAGGGTATGTCAACTCTATTATATTGAAAGTATCATATGAATTTTCACTTCTAAAAGTAATATAAAAGAAAAATAAACTCATCTCACTTTATTTTATCCACCGTCATCTTATTTAGCTTTTAATTTGTCCTTATTGTTCTGCTCTATACGTGATTATATTACTAATGAGTTATCTATTTGTAATATATTTATAATTTACAAATATGTTATGTCTATTTGGCTCTTTAAAAATACACTTTTGTCGTATTCAAATTTTTGGCCACTATTCGTCTGTAACCGGTTTTTAATCAAATATTTGGATTCAAATTTCTATCCGGTAACCTCTGATATCAATCCACTGTTACCGTTTTTTCAGAGGGCCGACATTTTTTCCGAAATCCATATACCGAACCTTTACTTTAGCTATTCTCTGATATGTTTTATGGCCGGAATTTTTTTTCTATAAAATCGTATGACGCAAATCAAGAAGGTGTTGAGGGGTGACCAAAAAGAAGAAAATATTTAACTGATATGCTCAACTTCTTACCAATATACCATAGATATAGAGCTATGTCAAAAAAGCTGAACGACAATAAACTTCCTAGAAAATTTCCTAGACAAACATCAATTAGGAGTTTGTGATTAACTTCAGATCCATTAGCAGATACAAAAATCAAACAACGAAATGAACCAAAAAATCAAAAGAAACCCCATCAATTAAACAAGTTTCCAACCAAACTAGAAGTCAGCCACACACACGCTGAGATGCATGCAAATGCATGGCCTCAGAAAAGGATCCACTTGGCCGCGGTGTTCCTCTCCTGATGGAGCGTCTTGGAGTGCGCCATCGAGCACCCCTCCTTGCCTCCGCCCACCGTCGCGTGCAGCAGCTTCGTCCAGAAGCTCGTCGTCGTCTCCCTCCTCTCCCTCATCCGCCTCACCACGCTCGCCACCTCGTCGCGATCCAGCAAGACCCGTTCGTGCTTCATCAGCAGCGACAGCCTCCCGCCGCCGCTTCCGCCGGCCATCATCTCCTGGTGGAACTGCCTCCGCGTCTGCCAGTACGGGCTGCCGATCCCCGACGACGCGCCGCTGGACCCCTCCGTCGACGACGAGTACTCCGATGACGCCTCCGAGCAGCAGGACGACGCCTCCTCCTCCCCGCGCACCACGGACGGCAGCGACGACCACGACGACGCAGAGGCCGACGTCAGGTGGGACAGTCGCTCCCGCAGGCAGGACGCGCAGACCCCCGCCGCCTGCCGGTGCCGCGGGTGCCGCCGGCACCGCGCCCCCTCCTCCCGACGCCCCTTCTTCCTCCCCGTCGCCATGCCAGAGTAGTATGCCACTCGTCTACCGGCTCACCTGATCTTGCAGGGTAGCAGCAGAAGTAGACGACGTCGCTGTGCGGGGGCGCCTGCAGGCGCGCGTGCATATATACGCGGGTGGTTGGGCCATTGGGGTGTGCCCCGCGCGCGCGCGGGGAGCTTCGCGGATGTTGCACGCGAGTTGTGGCGGAGTTGCCATCCTGGTTGGACTTTTTCCCGTGCGATCGCGGCTCGGCTGGCTGCGTCGTTGCCGGTGCGGAGCGGCGGGGTTCGGGTTGGCGGCGTGTGCGTGCGGGCCGGGCTGTTCCTCGTCGCAGCAGTAGTACTACCAGGCTACCGGCCGTAGATCCAATCAGCTGATAAGAATTAAAAAAGCTGATGTTGTTTCTTAATTCTTAGTTTATTTTTAATTCTCCTGTTATTAAGTTTTTGATTCTAGTTTATTTCTATATTCTACCGTTACTGTGTTTTATAGTTTGGATCTATTCTATCCGTCTCATAATACAGTAATATATGACCTGATTTGATATTTTATAGTACAACGAATATGAATAGTGTCACTGTCTAGAGAACTCGATTTGATATTTTATAGTATAATGAATTTGGACAACAACACTATACAGATTTATTGTACTATAAAATATTAAATCCAGTACTAGTTGCTATATTATACGATGGAGAAAGTATAATTTATACTCTTTAGAAAGATTGAAAGCCATGTTATGAGTACTAGTACGGCTTTGCCTTGTTTTTTTAGTTTTTCTCTCACTTTTAATCCTGTTTTTATCTGCCTTTTCTTTGTAATAATAAAGGGGACTTTTTGGAAGCTTCCGATCCTGAATCTGGGATGAGTTCTCCTTGGAGGGGATGGCGATGATTCCTTCGCCTTCACGGGCCACGGCGTGCAATTTCGCTTCATTCTCTCCTTTTGTTGGGTTCCTTTCCTTTGACCCCTCATGCATGCAAGAGCATCTCCACTATATGTGGTACGCTCCAATTTGCTCATATTTTGTCATCCTAGTATGCGGCACGCTGCGGTAACAACCAACCATCAACGTGCGCAGGAAAATCAAATCGAAATGGTATACACCTGATCTGGGTAAAGTCGCAACACTGGCAACCAGCTTTTGGAAGAGAGTAAAAAAGAGAGGAGAAAGATAAGCAAAAGCCTGGAAAACCCCCATAAAAAAACTCACTTTTTTGTGGGGAACAAACAGACGCGGACGGTACGAACGGGTCAGAGGCGACCCCGGCATCTTCACGTCACTCCAAAGCACGCAAAGCCACCGCGACGAATGCGTCGCCGTCGGTCGGTGACAGCGAAGGAGAGAGAGGTCGCGACTCGCGAAGCAGCCGCGAAAAACGGCGAGGAGAATGCTTCCATGCGATCGATGGAGCCATGGAGGAGTCCCGTCAGATGTCAATTGAAGAGAGAGGCACAGGGCCCTCCGGTGTTTTCTGTAGAGAAGTGGTCTCTCTGTTGTGGACAGCTTCCTGGTTCCATGGAAGCAGAAAAACGAGGCCCGTGGTTTCGTGTTGGACCGGAGTCCTGCGCCGTTGGTCTGAGATCTTAGGATAGGTGAGACCAAAGTTTGTTTTGAGTTGCCTGTGCTCTTGAATTTGTGGCCATATGAAACTTCACGGATATGTGTTACATGTGTTGCACACGCGAGGAACGTACGAGGTCATGCTTGAAGATTTCCTTGGAAATTTCTTCATAGCTCGAGCAGGAGCGGTGCAAGTTTTGCACTCGGGCGACTAGCCACCGCGCGTGTATACAAGGGCCTGCATTCATGTAGACAGGCATACAACCGCATTATATTAAAATCATGTTTGAAACAACTTCAA
Organism: Zizania latifolia; assembly: GCA_000418225.1. NCBI lineage: Eukaryota > Viridiplantae > Streptophyta > Magnoliopsida > Poales > Poaceae > Zizania > Zizania latifolia. The sequence goes on along the minus strand of KE372622.1, from coordinate 403,688 downwards.
ATTAAAAAAAATTAGCTGATCATATGTTTCTTTATTTTGAACTAAAAAACTTTAAACAACCCAATTTTATTTTATGGATCTTTTTTGGAATAGCTTACTGATAGATTATGTTTAAAATAGAGGTAGATTATAGATTACATGTCCAAGGTACTCAATTTGTTTTAACCCTAATTCACATTTGCTCTTTTTGAAGTAGATTATGTACGAAACCAAAAAAATTATATACAACTTAAGTAATAATTATAATCAATAATATAAGTAATAATAAGAATCAATCATCTCTTATCTAATAATTAGAATTATATTATAATCATGATTGTTTTATGTTGTCATAAAAGACACCCAATCCTTAAAACTGAGAAAGTGCTAACAATTTGCATGCTTTAATAAGTGAGCAAGGACCTGGAGCCGAAAACACTTGCCAAGCCAAGAATAAACTGAAGTCTCCAATCCATCCACCAAGGCAGGGCCAAGAAAACACTTCAATTGCCTAGCGGGTGCCCCGTGCCAAGTAGGCAGTAGCCGACCGAGTCTGGTTGTCATCTTTAATCAAATCAACATGCACCAACGCTCGCCTACAGACCAAACATGCATGACATATTCACATCATTCAGAGCTAGCTGCATCATCTCTCTCCTGCCGTCACCCCGCTTCAAGACGCTGGCGTGATGATGCCAGGGCAAGCCACCCACCCAATATAATCCTCATGTCGCTTAATCCTCTCTGCTGGCTGCCGACTGGTATCTTCCACGATGAAGGTATGGTAATTTCTAAGCTTCCGGAGTAAACATGGTGTCTATTTGACTTTTTTTTTCCCATTGTCTTAATAATATCACAGCCATTTATCGGTGGTAACACTCGAACATTAGCGGCCGCCTGACACGATGCCGGCAGGCTGCATCACGCATCACCGTGCACCAACAGGTGGTTTTACGGGGGAGACACCGGCGCATAAGCGGCCGAGAGGCGCCCCACCGTACGGCGGTGCGTGCTCGGCAGTAGCTGCGCGCACATGCGCCTCGTCCGTCGTGAGACGGGCGTGATCGAGCAACCAACTTGCAGCTGCCGGTCTTGTTATTTACTAACGGGTGCTTGCTGACCTTTTCTCGGTGACACGCCCCGTCGGTGCCGCCGCCGCCGTGGGCCGTGGCGTGGTGGCGGTGCGTCCTGATCTGGCGCGGGAACATCATTTTTTAAAAATAAAAGGCTTCACATAAGCCCTACTTTTGAATTGAAAGCAGATAACGTAACCAAATATTACCAGGGACACCGGCTTACAAAAACAGCTTTAACTCTTCTTACAGCGACAGCACACCACACACATCAGCCAAAACACCCACCAGCTAGCACAGCACAATTCTGGAACTTCGAAACTCCACCAAACCAACAAAAAGCACTAGCCAGAAGCACAAACAAACCAACACAGATAAACTACTTTCAACCACCACAGAACTATCCTCATGCCTGCAACACACTTCCATACAGATCAAACAGACCGCTTCATGGTAATCCTGGAGCGGTTGAGACATTTGTCAGACAGATCAACTGATGCAGCCTGGCACGGAGCAATCCAAAGCACCGAGATGTTTCTTCCTTCAAACGAACTAGGACCAGTTGAAGCCACTGGGTGAGAAAGGAAATCAACTTATAAATGATCTGAAAAACATCAGTATAAAGTTTATTTTGAAAAACAAATTTATTCCTCAACAACCACAACGTCCAGGCTCCTGCACCCAGGATTTGAAAAGCAATTTTCGCTCTATTAACCTCCCTGAGACTCTCAGTTAACTCAATGAACTCTCTTCTCCCAGGCTAAAACATTACTAATGAAGCACCACATGAAGTTAGCCGGGGGGACAACTGAAAATCAGATGGTCAACAGATTCTAGCTGCCCTCGGATTTTACAAAACGGATTACCCTTCCAATTCATCGCTTTAAGCTGCTCCTCCACCTGAATCCTCCCCTTCAACATCAGCCACACAAAAATCCTAACCTTGAGCGGCACACCACACTTCCAAACTTTCATGCTCACTACATCTTTCACCCCCTGTCAGTAATTAGCCTGTACAATGATTTCGCTGAAAAGCCTTTCTTATCAATCAGCCAAGTCATTTCATCCATGCGCTCTGATCTAACCAAGCTATTCATGATGGAACACAACTCCTGCCAATCATCAATATCATCAGCCCTCAAAGATCTTCTGAAAAGCCCCCCTTTGTCATTCTGCATTATCACTTCAAAGATAGTATTACCAGGAGAACTACACACATCATACAACCTATGAAATTTGACTTTCAGAGGCACATCTTCGTGCCACACATCATGCTAGAACGTCACCTTTGTGCCTGAACTAACTTTAAAACCACACCCTAAACGAGCCCATGACTTTACTTTATGGATTTATTTCCAAAAGTAAGACCCCCCACTGAGTTAGACTGAAGAAACCCTCTTTTCACCATATATTTACTCCTCAAAATATCAAAACAACACCCAGGATGGCCACTTTCTAATTCAAAGACCCACTTACTTAACAAAGCCTGATTGAAAGCCCTTGTATTCATAAAGCCCATACATCCCACATCCTTAGGAGCATAAAGGGTCTGCCAATTAATCATATAATCATATGATATTTTTTCTTGTTCTCCAAACCCCCAAAAGAAATTGTATCTGATTTGATCAATTTTATGATGGATCTTCTCAGGAGACAAGAACCCTCCCATGGCATACATAGGAATGCTACTAAGACAAGAATCAATTAACACCATTCTCCCTCCATATGACAAGTGCCGAGCTTTTTAGGATGCTAATTTTTTCTCAACTTTAGCCACAATACAATCAAAGTCAGAAATCTTTGGTTTAGACAGATTAATAGGCAAATCTAAATATTTCAAAGTCCAGACCCCCACATTATAGTTAAGCATATCAGCCACTCTATTAATTTCCTCCTCAAGAGTATCAACTCCAAACACCTCACTCTTCTGGTAATTGATTCTCATTCGACACAATTCTTCAAAGCAATACAAAATAAACTTCCACGCCATCAAATTATATTCTTTCATTTCCACCATAACAATTGTATCATTTGTATACTGCAGATAAGTTAACCCCCTCGACAAGATGCTCACCAAACACCAACCAGGAGTTACTAGAGTCGAGCTGTTCACGGTAGGGATGGCAATGAGAGTATCTAATACCCGAAACCTGATGAATCTTTAGTTTTTACCCGTTGTGTATTTGTATAGATTAAAAAGCCCTGTGCATAAGTTGATTGCCGAACTGGGCCTCCAGATTTAGATGGGCTTGCACCGGTGGTCAGCCTTTTATTTTCCACGTTACAGGCTTGTCCGTAATGTAATGGCCCGCTCAAACCAACGGTCAGTCTCTTAAATAGAAATGAGCCGTGTCTTTTTCAAAAGATAAAAATGGGCTGTGTACATATACACATAGGCTTTTACAAAGTCCACTGGATTTTATTGTCTTTTTTTCGAGGGAGCGATTCGTAGTTAACTGGTTTACTCCCGTCCATTTCAAGCATGTTAAAACACAACGAAACGCAATCCAAGGGACAAGAAAATCAATTCAGAGCTGACAGGAAAATAAACTTGAATATAGCAACCGAACATGTTTTACAAACCTCAGCCACAGCAACGAATATAACGAACACATTAAAGATTTAGCACACGATGTTGCGACCTGTGTCCGTCTGTATATAAGATCACTTGCACTGCCTCCGTCCTGGCTCCTACTCTACAACAGCCCAAGCTGTACGAATATCACAGACCAAACCAAGCCGAAGGTTGCCAATGCCACCGTTCCGGCTCCGGCGGCGCCAGATCTGTACGCCATGAATGGCGTGGTGCTCGGCGTCACCGGGGTGGCACCGCCAGTGCAAGACGGAGACGTCGGCGTCGTATACGGCGTGGTCGGTGTCGGGGTCGACGGATACGGCGTGGTTGGGGTCGGGGTTGACGGATACGGCGTTGTCGGTGTCGGGGTCGACGGATACGGCGTGGTTGGGGTCGGGGTTGATGGATACGGCGTGGTCGGCGTCGGCGACGACGGGGTGGAGCCGGACGAGCCGGAGACGTCCACCTCGAGCTTCATGCCGCCGGCGCAGTGGCCGGGGATGCTGCAGATGAAGTAGTGTCTGCCGGCCGTCTTGAGGGCGACGGTGGTCGAGCCGCTGCTGTCGGAGCCGAGCGCGTTGGCCGCCCCGCACGCCAGGTAGCCCGCCGCGCTCACCTCGATCACCGTGTGCGCCCCGCTCGCGTACTCGAACGCTACAAGTTAATCCACCGAACTCGTCAAGTCGTGATCTTCTTAAGCAACACAAAATCCATGGCCATACCCATGCACGCGTGCGCATGCCCTTACCGAGGCTGTCGCCCACTTTGAACGACTTGGAGCCGGCCCACCTGGTGTAGTCGACGCCGGTGGTCCAACCGGACGAGTCGCCGACGGTGTAGCTGGTGGCGGCAGCCGCTGGGGCACACGCCACGAGAAGCAACGCCACCATGGCAAGACAGGAAGCGCCAGCGGACGCCATCGCTATCAAATCAGAACTTCAGAAGCAGATGGACACTGATCACTGATCAGATTCTCCCAACAGAAGGCAGCGTGTTAACAGCAATACAGCATGTCACTTATATAACAGCAATACAGCATCGATCATCGCAATGATGAAGTTTGGTGGCCAAGGAGCTTTCACCGGACGTGGGAAAGAATACGTATCGCTCTCGCTTTACCGATGAGGAAATGAAACGCCTTTCGATGAACAGAACCTGCCGGCCTCTGTTCATGCCAACAACCAATAAGATTCTCACGATTTAACTCTGAAGAAACAGGTTTTTTCCATCATGATGACATGACTCCTGATCAGCAGCATGCTGTAGAGTTTTATGCAGTTTGCATTCACATGTCACTGATTAAATGCTCGGTTAAATCTAGCTCCACTGAGCTACATATCTTTTCGTTTACAAATAGTCAAAATGTTCTCAAGCGTACACTAGAAGCAGCGAAAAGGGTGGCTCTGATAAAAAAATCACCAGTTTTCGGATGCCCTACTAAGAGATACGCATCGGGACAACTTTACAGCTTTGAGGTTAAATTGTTGTTTTAGGTGCGATATCTTTTCATTTGATAATTTATCAAAGTGGAGTGAACCGACCGGATTCTGTTTGGTTGGCCGTGGCGGCCGCCGGAGAGTGGCATCTGATTTACGTCTTCACATGGAGACCATCTGGGCCAAGCTACGTACCAATTCTTTTGATCATGACTTCACACTTGCTGTTCATCTAGGGAGCTTGGGATTTTCAATACAGATTTTACTGCGTGAACATTGCATGCTGGGCGAAGGACAGTACGATTAGACTCCCTGCTAATTAGGACTTTAGAAGGCACAATGGAAGCATTTGCTGTGTTTCCGGTGTCAGACGGAGATTCATCGCGAGTACCTCAGTCTCTGACTGAGAATGTTCAAGGACAATACGATTAGTACTCTGCCTCTCTGAAAGACTGCAACGACCAAATTAAGTTGTTTTTATACAGTACGGCACAGAAAATTGCACTGTTCCACTCGACGCGACCGATCGAACCTGCACAAGGCTCGTCTTTTTTACGGTCCAATCAATGAATCAATTCCGCCGTGTGTATAGAAGTAAACGATAATTTTTATTTAATTACGTGTCAGTTAGGATTTAAACTTTTAAGTTTTAGCTTTGATACTATATTAAGTTACATGTACCGATCAGTTAATCTAAAAACTTAAGTTGACGAGAAAAAGACCAGGCAATTCACTTTATACTCCAACAGCTTCGATGAGCCATCACTTGTGCGAGCTCTGCTGAACTTACTTTCTTTGAACACCGACGACGGTGACGGCGAGCAGCAGCCGGTGATTCAACCATGCCATCTCCCGCTTGCCAGGCGCCACGCCGGCTGGTCGCGTGCTTGGAAAAAAAATTGTATGGGGGCAAGGCCCTAAACCTTATACTGTGAGGCCCTTCTCCGAATGACTGTTACGTGGAGGAGGAGAAGATCCAACGGTGCGCAGAGAGCAAGGTGAGGGGAGGGGCAGGGCGACGGCGACGTGGGGCGGCGCGGGCGACGCGAGGCCGCGCAGGGCTGCGAGGTCCGGTAGGATGGCAGCGTTCGTGGAGTGCGAGGCCGTGGAGCGGCAGTGCGACGCGGAGCTCGCCAAGTGTGGCTCCAACCTCCACAAGCTCGCGCAGGAGGACGCTGATGCACGCCAAGCAGCAGCACCCCGACGGTGGCAACATGCAGCGCGATGAGGTCCCCGTTGCCCTGTCGGCGCTTCGTCGGACCTCCACTGACGCCAAGCAGCAACACCCAGACGACGGTGACGCGCAGTGCGATGAGGCCCCCGCCGCCCCGCGCCACTAGCGCCTCACCGGACCCTGCGGCTGCGCCCTGCCACCCCACCGGAACCCGCCAGCCATCTTGCTCCTCGTCTTGCTTTCTATGTACCACTAGATCTTGACAATGACAGTCATCCGGATCCTCACAATACAAGGTTTAGGCCCTGTCCTATATAGAATTTTTTTCCCATACGGGGGACGGCAAGACGGCGAGTGCGCGTGACCGCGACGGCGTCGTGGCGGACTGGCGAGCGTGTGGGCTGCGTGCGGCGGCCGCACATGATCTCGATTTAGCCGTGGGCTGTGGCCTAGTCACGAACTAGTTAGGCCTATCGAAATTTGGACCGCAAATAATGGCAGCGATACATTCGGCCCATCACAATTTTGGCCATCCAGGCAATGAGAATGGCAGAAGCTTTCGAATTTTCGATCGACAGGGGGAGAGTGGGAAAATTTTAGCGAACAAGCATCTCTCGGCTACGAGCCAACTGTTGGGCTAATCGAAATCCAGCGCCACGCATCGACACTGTTGCTCGCGTCTCTTTACGAGCTTAAATTGCTCTCACTTTACTTGCAGGCTACTGTTGCAAGGGCAGGCAATCTACAGCAGATGTGACAATATTCTCTTGCTTACTTTGCAGTCTTGCAGGCCGGCATGGCCTGAATGGTCCATTGTACCTACCACTGGTCTACAATAATACTGTTTCTGCTGTACAACATACAAGTACCCACTGATTACTGATGCATTATTCAGGCTTGACCTTTTCAGTCCCAGTCCAGTTCTGCTTTGCAGTGAAGTTTTTATATTTTTTCGCTTACAAAAACGAGATGGCCAGATGGGAGATGCAGGAATCCGTACAAGGGGCTCACCGTGATAGCTCTATCTCTGGCATTCTGGCAGGTGCCCTTACAAGTCATTATGCCACGGCAGATGACTTGTTTGTCCTGCTTGTCCATGCATCAGGTAATAGTACAGACAGGTGATAGCGCACTAGACTTGCAGAGTTTCAGATTTCAGAATAATGCTGGGTATTTGCATCCCCTGGTCCACAAGGGATCGCATGGTAGGTGTGCTGTATCTGTTATTTCATCTGCATACGGAGATCGGTCAACCGGTATGCTCGTCCCCTTCCTAACATGTGTTCGGCGTTCTAATTTGTTGGATTTCTTTATTCACAACACACATGAGCATTACAATTCACTGCCCAGCAGATTGGTTATAAAAGAACAGCCATGGAAATTTAACAAACTTATGCCTAGTCAACGGTTGCTTAGTTTCTGAAATGGACCAGCACTGTCATATCGTTCAGCTTCAAGAATACAGTTTCATTCCAACATTTAGAGTGCAAGCACAAGCACTGAGGTCCACGAGTCTGTCAGTCAGCGGACGGCCTGAACTGACTTCTGTTCGAGTTCAGACCACTTGAAACATGTCGATGATTGAGTGAAGATGGACACTCGAGCACGAATCCGAGATATATCTGATGGATCAGATCTGTCCAGCATTCGATTGTTTAGGCTCAATTATTGATACACACATTATCTAATAGATAGGCTTATCCGGAGATCGCCTAGGTATGGCATTCCTGCTCTGAATTTTCATACGGCTATTTCCAACCCAGATCTGACGCCGGAGATCTTTCTGATGGTAGAGTCATTGGCCTGTTCCTCCGTTGGAAATGCTCAAATGCAGTGGACCACTTGAGAATTTCTGATCTCTTTCAGACATCAATCAGATTGTTCAGATTGTTCCAATCTGGAGACCTAACCTGATGTTACAGAATACAGAGTTAGCAATGGGTTGATCTCCAGACCCAGATCTTGTGTAGCCGCATGTGCTGAGACCTTGTAGTCTTTTTTTTCTTCTAAGAAGCTAACACCAAATAGCTTGCTAGCTACTAGCTAATGGTATGTATAATGCATGGCCTGCTCAAGACAAGATCCAAAAGTACAATGACTCTGTCTTTCTCTACAGCTTTTTGCAGCCTGATCTATTTAGTTAGCACCGGGGCCTAGAAATTATGTCATGGAATCATTGCTAGCAATAATGTATACTTAGTTTCTTGCTTTAATATATTTATACGTGTGAATGGTACATTAGGTGGTAGTGTGTCTAGAACTGTACTATTTTTTTAGTTTTGTAGAAAGTTATGATTGGTGCATTAACTAGTTCTCTAATTTTTAGATACCGGTTCATTGTCGAGATGTTATAGCTATTGAGTTTTACAATATGAAACAGGAATTTAAAACGTTTGTAGGAACTACTAATTTTTTCAGAATCTCTCGTAGACATGTCTTGAATATGCAGGGACTTTTTCTGAAGGCGATGCATGCTGATTTTTGATAAGTGGAAAATGGAAAATGTCTTGGTTGAGTGATCTATTAGAAAATTACAAATGCTTAATTGCAGCGTACGTGGGGTCCTCGCATCTTATGATTCTCTGTCAAACTGCATCTACTGATCTACATATACACGCTGTTATTGTAAAGTTGGAGATTTCTATAGGAGGGAACTGAAGAAACATGAATTATCGCTATCTCTAGATATTCCAAATCAAATCATCTATTGCCACCTAATTGTACTGTATTCAGTTTTGTTCGAGACGGCATTGAAGAACTGAGGCACTGTTCAAGTTAGAAGCGGACAGTTAAGTTACTGAGATCACCTAAGCAACGAATAATAATGTGCAAAGAAGGGACACTAGCACAAGTTCATCAAGAAAGCGAATTTCTGCAAACTTCTATTCCAGAGTAGGAGTACAGAATTACAGATTGAATTGAAGGGGCAAGTAGGAGACAAGAATACCGACTGGCAAAGTGCCAAGGCATGTGCAGGCACGAAAGACTTTACTGTCATACACCAGTGACCAGTAGACAGTACGGCGGTAGCACAAGGATACAAGCATGCGTGTAACATTCTTTTCAGTTACAGTTCAGTAAGGAAAGGACGATTGCTTATTCGTTCTTCCGCGGATTGACCGTGCATTACAAAAACTCATAGCGGGGGGTGCTTTTGTTATCTCTTTTTCCTCCTAAAAAAAGTTGTCGTCCATCATCCTTGCAACCAAAAACAATTTTGAGGATGTAAATGTGCGCTTATTAGTGGAATTTTCTTGATGGATCTGGATTCGATAGCTGAGATAAAGAGCTATGAGAAACTATTCTAGAGAAGAACACTACGATTTATCGATGGACCCATATGCTAGTGATAGAATGGAATGGTTCTGAAAATAAAGTTGCACGTACACACAGTGGCTTTCGTTCCTGTTAAGTCATTTTCAATCTTTCAAAAACCTCACAACCGGGCTTGCCATCACTCTCTATAAAAGAGAAAACAATTGCTGTTCATTCAGCGTCGCATAATGCAATGATTCCCAAGGGGGTACTTAGAATCCAAACAGCAACCATGGCCTCCCGCTTTTAATAAGTCGAATCCTAGAAAGAGACCTTGTGGATGGTCCAAAAATCCTCTGAACTTTTGCCCTGATCAGTAGCAGCAGCATGATGCAGGCAAGACACCACGCTCTTCTTCATGTGCAGACTCCGACATCTGAAGCCATCAAGGTACAATTAAGTTGCATGATCACCAGGGTGATAGCAATGTAACAGTTGATAGAAGTGGGGCAATCCGACTACAAGAAGAAGGGAAAAGAGAGGCACTGATGCAAATGATCCACAATTTTTACCTGACGAATTTCGTTTAGAAAATATTACAAAAAGGAAAGAAAACTAGCCAGTAGCCATCACTGGTTCATCACCCGTAAGAACACGCAGGCACCCTGGTGCTAAATAATTGGTGGTGCGAGATGTGACTCGAAGCTGGATGCTTGCTTACATATGTACATGAAAGGTTAAACAGATCTGATCAATACTTGCACGCAAACATGGGGGGGTAGCTAGTATTGTACTACCTTGACAATGGCGAAAATCGCCTGAATTATCCATGTACTAGGACGGAATTAATGCTACAAGCACACACACGCACACGCAGAATCCCTTTTCAAGCTAATTAATTAACTGAAGCACTCGCCGGCGATCTTGGCGACCATCTGGTTGACCGCGGCGGCGATTTCGTCCACCGACGAGAGCCGGCACTCATCCTCCATCTGCAACAGAAACGGTGAATGGATCATTGCTTGGAGCATGGCAGACCGGCGTGTCACTGTAGATTGGGAGATACGGCTTAATTTGGTGTACCTTTAGACTGAAGGAGTAGAGGACCAAATGGTCGGCGGTGGCGGTGACGTTGAGGTGGAGCACGGTGAGGCCGAGGCGCTGCAGCGCCACCACCATCCTCAGAAGCTGCCTCGGCCGCCGCGGCGCGAGCACCTTGACGTTCGCGTGGCTCTCTGCCATGGCCACCTCGATGTCGGCCGCGCCAGGCTGGGCGCCAAACCCGCCGTCGCCGGCGGCGCCACCAGAGCCGCCGGCATTGTTGTCACCGGCACCACCAGAGCCGCCGGCACCAAGAGTAGCAGAGTACTGCGGGAACGTGAAGAAGCCGGCGAACGGCGGGAGCTCGGGTCGCGCCGCGCGCCTCTTCTGGGCCTCGAGCGACTGCAGCAGCTGCTCCAGCTCCTTGACGAAGTTGATGGCGCCGGCGACGATCGACGCCTGGTCACCCTGCAGCAATCAACCACGCACGTCAGTACGTGCGGTCGATCAGCTAGAGCAAAAGGACGCGTGTTTTCGCGCCACGCAACTCAAAGGCGCGGCTTTTGATGCGCGGCAAGTGATACACGACTACACGATCGCCATGGATTCCGTGACATATGGAACCAAAGCGGCCGGGCTCCATATGCATTTGGCCAGTCCAGTAGATTTGACATTTGTTACAGTGAAAAGTTGGGGGGCAGCGAGCGATGCGGTGAAAGCCAAGCCATTCTTGCATGCATCATCGCATGGCACGGAACGACAAGACCGGCGGGGCGTAGGGTGACACGGATCGAGGGGTGTCGCACTGTATGCGAGCGAGCGAGCGCGTCACGTTACGTACCCGCTGCGCGTAGGATGGCGGCATGAGGGAGCGGAGCATGGCGAGGTACTCGTTCATCTGACGCCGCCGGTTGCGCTCCACGGCGATGTGGTTGCGCCGCTGGCTCTCCGCCTCCT
>KE372622.1:354266-372618 GCA_000418225.1 Zizania latifolia | reverse complement strand
TATTCCTGTTTTACACTCATTCATGTTCCTCGCATAAAGACAACCTCTAAATTTGGGTGCTCTCCATGAGGCATGTCGTTACCGTTTGATAAAGTGCAGCCTCAACTACTACCAGTACTACACATACATCCACAGCTTTGCCCACTTCCAGTTTTACCATGACTCCATCATAGCCTTGATGGCTTCATGCTGAGACACACAGAACATAGCCGTGAGCCAGTGAGTCCTTGGTGACGAGTTAGCCTAGAGAAGAAAGCAACAAGCCAAGCTACTACTACTCTACTAGAGTACTACTGTACTAGTCCATGTCCTTTTCTCTCACTGTGTAAAATGTCCAATGTGCATCGTCCTGTTTCTCTCTTTCTTCTTCCGGGCATCGCTCTCCGTCCATTCTTCTCCGAGCACAAAACGAAGCGAAGCGAAAGAGGAGAGAGAGAGAAAGCGAAAAAATCGAGTGAATAAAAGAAGGCTTTTTGTTCTCTCGCTCAGTCCCAGTCCACCTCGCTGCTCAGATCTAATCATTATTTAATCCTTTTTCCGCAGTGTCACATGAGCACTCCCCCCTCCTGCCCCTCCTCCTCCTCCTCGCCGATCCCCCAATCCCTAACCCTACTCTCGTCCGCATCCACCTCGCCTTGCTCCGCCTCCGGCATGCGCGATGCGGCGGAGGGCTCGGAGTCGCCGCCATCGCAGATGTCGGAGGATGGGCCCGGCGGGAGCGGGGGCGAGAGCGACAGGTGGATGCCGGATCTGAGGGGCGGGAACGGGGGCGGTGGAGGCGGAGGGAGGTGGGCGCCGCCGGACCAGGTGCTGGAGAACGTGCTGGAGAGCGTGCTCGAGTTCCTGACGGCGGCGCGCGACCGGAACGCGGCCTCGCTGGTTTGCCGCTCCTGGTACCGCGCCGAGGCGCAGACGCGGCGGGAGCTCTTCATCGGCAACTGCTACGCCGTCTCGCCGCGCCGCGCCGTCGAGCGCTTCGGCCGAGTGCGCGATGTCGTCCTCAAAGGCAAGCCGCGCTTCGCGGACTTCAGCCTCGTGCCCTACGGCTGGGGCGCCTACGTCTCGCCCTGGGTCGCGGCGCTCGGGCCCGCCTACCCGCGCCTCGAGCGTATCTGCCTTAAACGTATGACCGTCTCCAACGACGACCTCGCGCTCATAGCGAAGTCATTCCCGCTCTTTAAGGAGCTGTCGCTGGTGTGCTGCGAGGGATTCAGTACGCATGGCCTCGCCGCCATCGCCGAGCGGTGCAGGTACGCTTCCATTGAAAGCTCTTGTGCGATTTCGATGATGCATCTCACGTGAATCTAAGCGCCTTATGATATATCAACTTTCCAGACTCTGGAAGAAGGGTATCATACTATCATTGGCGTATTTGATCAATCCCCAGTTGCATCATGCAATTCTGCTTTATTTAATGCGCACGCAGTATTTACGCTTTTTAGTTTTATTGGTCCGAAGATTTTGGTGAGCTTTTATGACCGTGTTGGTTTCTCATAGCTACACTTCTTTCAAAATTTAGATCTTTATTGTTCTTGACGATCTAATCACTAAGTTGGTGACACTTGGTACTGTCACAGTCGAATTTTGCAGTGGCAAGTCTTCCATTTACTAGCTGCAAAGTTTATCCTTTTTTTGTTAGATGTATGTGCGGAGCAGTTGTAGGAGTAGTAAAAAAACATGACCAATCCTAAAGTGGGACAGAGTGAGACATTTCACATTAAAAATGGGCGGCCCATCTGCTTTTAATGAATTAAAATAGGTTATGCATTGGTGCATCTCATTTGTAGGTATCTCCGTGTGCTGGATCTGATTGAAGACTATATTGACGAGGAGGACGATCTAGTGGATTGGATCTCCAAGTTCCCGGAGTCCAACACGTCTCTGGAATCTCTTGTGTTTGATTGTGTTAGTGTTCCATTCAACTTTGAGGCCCTGGAGGCACTTGTTGCACGATCACCAGCTCTGCGTCGGCTGCGTGTGAATCACCATGTGTCGGTAGAGCAACTGCGTAGTCTGATGTTAAAGGCCCCCCAGCTCACGCACCTTGGTACCGGTGCATTTCGTTCTGAGCCAGGCCCTGGCGGTGTTTTATCTGTTTCTGAGCTTGCTACATCTTTTGCGGCATCCAGGTTGCTTTGTTTGTCAGGTTTCCGGGATGTCAATCCTGAATACCTCCCAGCAATCCACCCAGTCTGTGCCAATCTCACATCCCTTAATTTTAGCTTTGCGAGCCTAACTGCTGAGGAGCTCATACCAGTTATTCGCAACTGTGCCCGCCTTCGCACTTTCTGGGTAATTAACTGATCAGCCTTTTCTTTCTCAATTGATAAATATATATGTATCTATCTCAACTTTAAGTGTTATGTTTGAATTTCTTATTCTAGGTTCTGGATACGGTTGGTGATGAAGGCCTTCGGGCTGTGGCTGAAACATGCTCAGATCTTCGTGAGCTGCGAGTTTTTCCTTTGGATGCCACTGAGGATTCTGAGGGATCAGTCTCAGATGTTGGTCTTGAGGCAATCTCAGAAGGCTGCCATAAGCTTGAATCAATTCTCTACTTTTGCCAGCGCATGACAAATGCAGCAGTAATTGCTATGTCCAAGAACTGCCCTGACCTGGTAACGTTCCGCCTTTGTATTATGGGGCGCCACCGCCCTGATCGGATCACCGGGGAGCCCATGGATGATGGTTTTGGGGCAATTGTGATGAACTGCAAGAAGCTCACTAGACTTTCAGTCTCTGGCCTGCTCACTGATAAGGCATTTGCATACATTGGAAAATATGGGAAACTAATAAAGACACTATCTGTTGCCTTTGCTGGAAATAGTGACATGTCTCTCCAATTTGTGTTTGAGGGATGCACTAGATTGCAGAAGCTTGAGGTCAGAGATAGCCCTTTTAGTGATAAGGGATTGCTATCTGGCCTGAGCTATTTTTACAACATGAGGTTCTTATGGATGAATTCATGCAAGTTAACCATGAGGGGTTGTAGAGATGTAGCTCAGCAAATGCCTGACTTAGTGGTTGAAGTGATGAAGGATCATCCTGATGATGAAGGGGAGATGGAGACTGTCGATAAGTTGTACTTGTATCGATCACTGGCAGGACCAAGGAATGATGCGCCGCCATTTGTCAACATCTTGTAGCATTGCTATTGGAAGAAGTTTGTTGTACTCGTGAACATGTTCGTTCTCTTATTCCTTATCTTTGCCGTTGTATTCCTGAATCCCGATCAAGTCTGTCAGAACCAGAGATGGAAGCCTCCCGCAGATGATTTTCAACTGTCGCGGGGAACATTCACGCATCCTTCAATTAAGCAGACCATCAACTATTCTTTTCTGGGCTGAAAAGGGGGCATTCAGAATTGAGGTATATATATGACTATGAGGCTCTTCTTGATGTATGCACCTTGATGAGAAGTTTCATGGAGTGAGTTACCTGATGCCTGATGGGGATCCTTCTTTCGTTGCTGGCTTGCTGCAACTCCACTGATGCCTACCATTGTACTATTAGGTGAAGACTAGGAACTGATTCCACTGGGACTGACTGCAGGCCGTCTCCAGTCAGCATGGTTAGATTAGCCATCGTTTGTTTGATTTATCTACTCAGATCAAGGAATGGCAATACTTTATGTCGGAAGCTTGAATGTTCCATCATATGTTGTCTTATGTTTAGATGATGTCAAAACTCGACTATGATAAATTTTCCTTTCCCATATTATTTTTGGGTTTCCACGAGTTATTTTTGTAGTTACATTACCCCATTTTTCTTGGTCTCACCTGCTGCTGTTATGAATCAAGTAGTTATTGGAGGAACTGAAATTTAATCCATTGCTTTGTTGCTTGTCGCTACCAGTCTATCACTGTTTCACTGCCATGCTCATGTTACCTTGACCATGACTGCTCTATTGCTACTACAATAGTAAATGCCCTAAGGCTGTTGCGCATTGTCATCATAAGGACAGGCCCTACTAATGATTTGATCTCGGAGTCGTCCTTGTTTCATTTAGATGTGCGTGACATCAACTGCCCTGATTCGTATTTGCCTTTACTCCTTTTTTTCTCAGCATCTTTCAGGATCCTGGAGTTGTGAAGGCTCAGCTGAGCAAGCCAGCAGCTGCAAGGGAAGAGAGTTGGCAGTTTACTCATGGCCAGCCTGGGGGGAATCCCATTGTCGCATCCACTGCCTGCCCGCCTGTTGCGCATCATCTTCCATCGGCGTGCTAACCACTACTGTTGTGTCCCAGAACTCCTAAGTTGTCTCCAATAATTAACAAAACCATGGTGTCGATCTGTTTATCATGGTTTTATCCTATGCTTTAGATCTCTGCCTTCCCTGAGAGGCTGTCAAGCATGTGATTTGCTTCCTATGTTCACTGCATCTTGCATTTGTTTTGTCAGGCTCAAGCCTAACCTGCTTTCTCCTTTGCATTATGAGCTGCATCAGGGTTATGGGCCATCTTAATCATCAACATGGCTTTCTGTGGAGATCCCAGCTGAGAGCTTTGTAGATCTCCGGTTCTTTTAGTGTTTTCTGGGAGTATGACGCTAAGCATTGTTTATGGCGTACGCCGTGTCTACCATTAAGATGCCGGGAGGTTAACTTCTTGTAGTTTTTGTTTGTGATCGCGTGGTAGATGCATATGGTTCCGTAAAAACAAATCAGGCAGCCAAATTTATGATGCCATTGAGATGCCATCCTGAAACTCTGAACCTGAGGTAACATGAAACGTGATGCAGAACTTGGTGGAAGCTAGGATCAGCAGCTGGCGTTAAGTCAAGGGTCACTTCGTTGCAGTGTCTGTGTCTGCCAACTAGTAATCTATCTCCATTATCTTACAGGTCAGCCTTGGATGTAATAACCTGAAGATCGCATGAACACAAACCATTTCTTGTCCAAGTAAAATGAGAGTATGAGACGAGTGTCAGATATGAGATATTCTCTACCTTTTTCTTCCCGACTCCAAACCGATCAATCAGTTGGGGAGTAAGAAAACGTTGTAGTGTCGCCATAACCATTTTGTTTGCGGAACTTTTCTGTGTTTACTTGTCAACGCAAAATGAAAAAAAAAAACTATAGATTTAAGTGTCTGAGCCCTTTTTCCTTAGCGACACAGATGTGTAAGTGACTAAATCACTATCTTTCATTTAGCATCTACCGTGAAATTGTTCATGGAATGAGACAAGCAGCCTACCCATGATAAACACCCATGCTGCCACAAGCTATCAACCATAAATGCGCCGAGCACACGAGCAAGCATACTTGTGCCAAAGTCCACCAATATCTTAGTATCTTTTGACGAGCTCTCAAGCCTCTCATGTGGATCACAAGTTCACAGCCATATGCATCTGATGTTGATTTGGGTTTTTGGCCACAAGTGTGCTCATCCGATCGTACATCGATGAGGCGACATATGTTGATATCTCCGGTGATGTCGGCATGGAATCGGGCAAACGAGTGTTGGATCAGAGCTTGTTCGTCGTCGTCGTCGTCAGATCTGGTGGGGCAGGATTTTTCAGGTCTAATCTGTTCTTGAAATTTCGTTGGCCAAGTCGATCGATCGATCAGTCAGCATCCACTGCTGCTAAGTGCGAATTCTTGTCCACTCCTTTCGAAACTACCAAAGTAGCATGGCACTGTGCAGTAGTACACTCGTACTATGAACGAATGATGAATCTTCTCTATAATATGCTACAGTTCAGAAACATGTAGTGATTTTTTTCGCAAAAAAAGAAAAAGGAAAAGAAACACGTGGTGATTTTGAAGTTAGGAACTTAGGATTTGAGCAACCTCATGCTGTGTGTTAGTCAAACTGATCATGATTCTCCGGTATTTGATTGTTGATTACCGAAATGCGATGAGAAAATGGCATGGAATTAGGTGATTAGGTCCTCCTAACCAACGCAAATTGATCACATGCATGTGAGGTGGACTTGTACACTTGGTCATATCCAGGTTTCAATATTAAAAAAATATTGGAGAGCAGTGATAAACATGATTATCGGATATATCGGAGATACAAAAGAATTTCAAGCAAAATTTTAAAAATATTTGAATTTTTTTGAAAAACAACAAATCAGTTTGTTTAGAAAATCATATAGATTACATCTATATCATTAAAAATATAAAACAACAAATATATAATCTATAGATGAGAACCTCATATACAGGAGATTTTTGTTACCATTTCTACAGTAGAGTGGTTATGGGTTGGGTCTCAAAATTATCTGGATAAAATTTAGCAGGATTTTCAAAAAACAACGAAATTTTTGAAAGACAGATGATTTTATCCGACCAGTGATAAACAGAATTATCAGAATCGCTATCAGCTATAATGTAAACCTAGTCATATCGACGAGTCAGGACTAGTTATCAGACGCACGGATGGGTCGTCTTCTGCTTAAGAGATAACAGCTGACGATTAGCGAGGGATTCAGCTGACACTTTTTGACAAATCTAAAGGTGCAATCGCTTGTAACTTGTACGAACCGATCGAGACGTACGGCAGGTTTGATCTCGCATCCATCGCCAGCGAAACGGCGCGCGCGCGCGCGTTGCGTCGGATGGAAGCTGGAGTGGGTTCGGTGTCGACGGACGACGGCGACGCCGGCCGCGGCGACGGAGAACGATCGACCCATCCATTCATCGACCGGTGTGGGATGAGACCCTTTCGGTCGCCTCGCCTGATGATTCTACAGCGCCATCCACGAACAAGGCCGGCCTCGATCGTCGGCGAGCGAGCTACCAAGCAACACCAAATCCGAATATAATCTCGGGGCATCGATGTGCGCCGCGCACGTCACGCTGCCGACGCCGCCAACCTACCTCTCTTCTCTCTCCGCGGGCTCCGTCTTGTTCGTTTCGGTGATGGCGACCGGCGCGGCCCGCATAGCTTTCAAACAGTGTCATGATAAGCGCGCGCGTAGGACACGGATCGATGGGAACGAGGACGGCTATGCCGCTACGCTATGCTTGGTACGAACGAACCAACCTTTCTCTTTGCTTTTTTTGTGTGAGATGGGCGCCGAATCTCCTGCAGCTGCTTGGTGACTGGAACCTCATCGCTAAAACGAGCTGCTTCGTGTTGGATTCGATCGATCGTCTTGGAGCGACCGGAAGTTTCAGAGGTTCAGATTGAGGTCAGAGACCGAGGTTCTCTTGGTCACTAGGAGGGTAGCATCAGCATCTTGGCTCAGATATGAGCAAGGGAGAAAGCGAGGTGCTTCTTGTAGCCGAACAGAGCAGCCGCGGGAGCTCCAAGTTGCCTCGCCGATGAGATGTGTTCCCGATCGAGTTCGAGTTGGTCGTGCTGCCTCCGTGCAGGATCCCGGCGGACTGCCCCCAACTTGATCGTCGGATCGTGATGCAGCAGTGAAACAAAATCAAAATCTTACTACAACTCCTCGTTTCTGTGTGGCCGTGCGTGAGATACTGAAATAGGGAAATGTACCTGTCCGTTCGCCTGTTCAGGAATCTAGCTTCCTCTATGATATTGTGATCCCGGCCTGCCAAGCAATCCACATTTGGGCCGTGGCTCCCTTGTTTGGGCGTACAATTATCAGGCCGGAATTCAGACCTCCTGGGTAATGTCATGCATTCCCGAAAAGAAAATTTTGATTATATATCTCACATCTGATATATGGAATAATCTTATGTCAATCATAAATAGGTTAAGAGAATAAATTCTTAATTTTCCATATAAAAAAAGGTATATGATCCAATCTCCTATCAGAAAATTTGTGTGCTTTTACTTATGTACGATTGTGTTCCTGAGGTCGAATCTGCACAGAGGAAGGAAAAGTGAACAGAAGAGAGTAGTGAGCTCCAAAAAATTTGCACGCCAACATCTTGATCTCTTCCAATAAGCACAAAGCAGAAAAACCATGTAATCCGACCGTTGGTGCCACAGAGACCACATTAGCTGCGGAATAAGAGAATGCTCAAGCAATGTCTTCAAACCAGAATAAACATTGACAATACATGTCTTCCAACGAATTCAACCATTTATGGGCAATATATAAATATCTCCCAAATCAACGTACTGAGATATCTTCCGAGCACTCAGAAACTCACAAGTCAAAATGGTGCACAAGACTGAAAGAATTCGTATGTGAAGAAACATCACGGGATTTATGCATATCCCATATCTGAAAGCATTTTAGCCAGATACATTTAGACTTTCATACAGTACAAGAAAATACAAGGGGCTTTGAAAATGATTATAAATGAAGTTTGCACAGATCCAGCCATAAACAGATAAACGACAACATCATAGGATCAAAATAAGTACAATCTTTGACATGCCCCTTAAAACTAGAAGACTGTCGTAACAACTCAGACATTACAGTTCTTTTCTCACCATGAAGTTGCATTCTTAACAGAAAACCCTCCCGATAACATTTGGAAATGCATTGAGAACCTTGTGAGCATAACATGCATCGCAGATACCTCAACGCCCTCTTTCAAAGTTAATACGGGACCTCCCTGATCCTCCACCCTCGTAATCATCCCTCATTGAGGACCCACCACTTGCCTTCATGGTTCCTCCACCTCCAATCTTCTCCACAGCTTTCTTTCCCTTCTTCACCTCAGTCAAGAACTGATCAAGACCAAACGGATCGTTCTCCTCCTGCTTATCAAACTCCACAGGCCTCTCTCTCTTTCCAGGCCTCTCTGAAGCACCAGAAAATCCTTTGTCAGGTTTGAACCTATCAGTTTTCATAACCTTCTCCAGCTGTTCATCCGCATCACCATACACGTCTGAATCACCATCCTTCTTGGGCCTGTAAAGCGTGGACAGCGTTGGCTGCGCTGTAAAGAGCCCCTTGGAGTAGATGTTATACTGATCATCTGTAGCAAACCCAGAGTCCATTCCTTTATCCTGGTTAAACAACCTCTGGTCATACATGACTTCCCCGCCTTTAGCACCACCAGTGCTTGCCATACCCAGGGCAATCTTCTCACTGACATCACGATCCCTATCTCTAGTGAGCTTACTCTTCTTACCCATTGCAGCATCCCTGGCCTCCAGCCTCCTCTCTCTCTCCCTCTCACGTCTCCGCTCCTCACGGATCCTGTCACGCTCAATTCTCGCTTCCCTTTCTTCCCTAGTCTCCCTGCGCTGCTCACGAGGCTGCTCCAAATCCATATCTTCATCCCTGTCATCAGCGGCACCCCTCCCACCACCAGAAGGAACCCCTGCAGGTGCAGGTGGAACCCCAGTCCTCTCCATGCGCGCCTTCTGTGCAAGTGCCCTCAGCTCTTGCTCCTTCCTCTCCTTCTCCTTTAGCATCAGTTCCCTCTGCACCTTGGAGCGCATCTGTACTGCCTCCCTGGCCTTCTGCTCTGCCACATACAATGCTTCTGAAAGCTTTGCAAAGTTATCATTAATTTGCACCTCCTGCAGTCCCCTTCCATCAGCTGCCAGCCTCTTGTCAAGTGGAATCGTGTAACCCTTTGGATTTTTCCAATTTGAAATGCATGGTGGAATCTTCCAATCTTGCTGATCCTTCACTGTCACTGGCCGTGGCGGCGAGTGCATCACTGGGACAGGCGGTGATCCAGAAGCGCGAGGCACTCGCTTATGCTTGAATTTTGGTGGCTCGAGAGGATCCACCGCCATCTCTGACATCCTAATAATCCTCTCCTTGGCACCTGAATTGAAGGCTGCTGATTGCTGTGATGGCTTATACTTGATAAACTTCGATTCTGAATCATGAGTCGGAACATTCTTGGGCTGTGCAGCAGAAAGTCGAACGTTGACAACCTTCTCCAAGGCAGATTTAGTTCGCTCGGTGGTTTCCTCGATTTGTTTCTGGTACTCCTCGTCCTCGGTTGCTTCAGAGTCAGCCGTGGCGATCTTGGGCACGAGGTCGCTGTGCTTGGAGTAAATAATCTTAGAGGCGTTCTCACCCTGCTTCACAACGGCGTCGAAGGCGACGCTGCCCTGCGCATCGACCGTGAGCGCGAGGATTTTCGATCCGCCCTTGTCGTCGCGCCGGCCCATGCCAAGCGGGTACTGCGCGACGTGGATCTCCGGGAAGGCGCCGCCATCGCCGAAGTCCTCCGGGCGCCGCGGGACGAAGCCGCCCCGCTTCCCGTACGACGGAACGGGCTTAGTGGGGCCCGAAGGCTTCGCCGCCGCCGCCGCGGCAGATTGCGCCGACTCTCCGCCATACCGCTCCTTGAACCACGGGTCGCTGCTGTGGTCGTAGAACGTCGACGCCGCCGCCTTGGGCGCCGGGAGCATCTCCTTAAGGGACGCCATAGCTAGTACGGCGGCGAGCCGTGGATCTAGGGCTAGGGTTCCGGCGACTCGCCTGGTGGGGATCGGGAGTCGAAGAGGAAAAGCTAGGGTTTGGTTCGATTCGTGAAATTATTTGGGGAACGCGATAAGGGAGATGACCACGATGGTGGCCGCTGGCCGGTGCGTCATGGCGGCTACCAGATGGGCTGGGCTGGGCTCGATCAAAATTTAGGCCGGGCCTACAAAACATGGGCCGAATCCTTTTGCCATCCTGTTCTTAAACCTACAACATTTGCAATTACAATTCCCAAGCAAATGCCGTCATGTTTGAGACTTGGAGCCCGGAATGGTAATCTTTTCTGATATTTTTGGCTTTGGCTTATCTCATATCATACCTCTTATTTCTATGTCGATATCTCCTCGTTCTTTCGAGCCCAGAACAGATCTTAAAAAAAAAAAGTGAGATCCAGTCCACTAACTTCTATGTATTCTCATATTTCCGCATTTCCGTATAGATTCCAAACATATAAATCCAAGTTTCCTATGAGACACTTGAAGAAATGAACTGACCTTAACATCGTGAATCTAAAGTAATTTAATGGTAATAAGCGAGGACAGGACCAGGGCCTCTCGTCCGCCTGCAAACTAGTCGGTTTGACTCAAATTTAAATTTGAAATTGAAATTTTTGAAAAAGAATGAAAAAAAATATAAATACTAGGTGGTTTATAATAATTTTTGGTGAAAACTCTGGGCTGGATTACCGGCACAACCCAGTTAGTCCGTGACAAACTCGTACTCATCTAGTATGGTCTGCCGCCGTGCTAGGCCTTGTCAGATGCTACGCACCACCGGCCACAGAAATTTCCAATACCTTGTGTGATGTGTCTGTTGTGTGAGGCAAAGAGAATACGCCAAAACACAAGATAGAATACGCCAAGTTCAGAAAAAAATGGTGATGTGGAACTTGCCAGATAACTCGCTCTAAACGGGCAACACAGGGAATGTATTCCTCCGCATGTACTCCACACAATCAATTTCTTTGATTAGCTGGCGAAATGTTATAGAAGAGTTGTCCGCTTAGATTGCACGGTTGGAGTTAATAAAAACTTGTTTAGTATAGCTCAGAATTATTTTTCTATTGATTTTGATTTTTTTATTCTCTATGGCAGTGATTATACAGTTAATCAGATTTAACTATAAAATTATTTGGTATGACGACTGTATTTTAATTCTTACTCCGTATAAGAGTGATACTAATCTGAAATGACAATTATATTTATATCTTTGTGCTGTATTATACATGTGCTGACTTGTGTTATACAATTTGAAACTATACTAACAAAAATATAATTATAAATCATATTATTTTATATTGTATGATGTGCTAGAATATTTCAATTATATATATTTTTATTTATTTAAATTTTTTATTAGTCTTATTATCGTAAGAAGCAATATTGTACATGTTTCTCTCCAACACTGTAAAAAGAAGAATCGGTTTTCTTAAATTCTAGCATAAACCACTTTTATTTTTACATATTTAATAAAGATTCTGAGATTCTCACTTAAAAATCTCTATCAAACTGTATCAGAAGAAAAACGAAAATGAAACGAGATCCAGCCAAAGAATGCGAAATGGTGGGGCTCAGAAAAAACGAGAAAAAAATCGCCACATGTCACGCAGCAAAAGCAGGTGCAAAAAATCAAGGAGGAAAAAAGACTAAAAAGAAAAAGGAAAAGGAAAATGAAAATTCAGACAGCATCAGCACAAGTGGTATTCCCACTATACGCGGACACCTCACTCTCACTGAGCCACCAGCCCACCACCCTCATCCTCCTCGCAGCTCACAAAAAACCTCAAACCCCAACTAACTCGGGCCTCCACAGAAAGAGAGGAGAAGAGGAAAAAAAATGGAGCTGTTCGTCTCCACCGTCGCCTCCGTGCGCGCCACCGCTCCCTTGTCGTCTGCATGCCTCCACCGCCGCGCGGCCCCTTCCGTCGCCGCTACCATCCGCCGCAGCCGCCGCCTCCCGGCTCGAGGTGTCCGAACGCGCACGCTTTATCCCGCTCGTTTCACACACACTCTCGCTGCCGATCTATTCTCACGGTTTCTGCCCTCCCTTTTGGCGATGTTTTTCGCCAGGATGGCGGCGCGCGAGCTCGGCTGTGCCTGACCCGATGCCCTCCGAGGAGCCCGCGTCCGCGTCCGCGTCCACCGTCGTCGTCACGGAGGAGAAGCCCGATTCACCGGCCGAGGAGAAGAGTGGAGAGGTCGCGGAGGTGTCCAGTGGCGGCTCTTTGGAGGCCACGGTAGCGGCGCCGGCAACAGAGGAGGACGGCGGCGTGGACGATATACTGAGCAAGGTATTGTTTTGTGCCTGTTGCTTTTGCTGCTCGTCGGCAGTCGGCCTAGGAAGCACATGACTGAGCCAAATCGCGTGCCAATCCTTAGGAGCATGCACTGTTCGTTGAAATGACTAAATGAGGATAGATCGTTGAAAGTTGAAACTGTTTCATAATTGATCAGCAATTCCGAGTTCCGACATATCAATGCCAATTACTAATTGCAATCCAATGAAGCAATAGTAGCGACAATACTTTAGCAAGTGAGTCGACAAACTGAGAGAAAACACAAGTAGAAGGATTAAGGAATATCACATACGGAGCATGGCAGATGAACCAGTAAAAAATGCAACCTTCCTGATAGTTTCGCTCACCATGGTTGTTCAAGCTTATGATAGTTCTCAATATGTAACATTGAGCTCAGCCACCAACTCATATAAAAAATTGTGAAAGCTGGATGGTTAGGATCTAGTATGAGGTTTGCAGAGACACAGAGGCTCCAAATTACCAACGCATGATAAATCGAAATAGATGCCATATCTGTATATCACAGAGATATCATAGTTTTCTTGCTATGAGTCAAATTATGGTTGTTTTATGTATATCATACTGCTTTGTTTTCGTATGGATACTATTCATTTTCCTTTGTTCTTGAATGTATTTCCTATCTTGGATGAGGCATGGAAACACTTTTGCGGTACTGCTTTTAGTACTATTGCTCACACTCATTTTGTGATTGTTCATTTCAGCTGGACATCCAAGTGACACCCACTTATGTCCTCTATGGATCTGGTGCTTTCATTGTTCTATGGGTTCTATCTTCAGTTGTTTCTGCAATCGATTCCATTCCCCTGGTATGTAGTCATGGCATTGTTTGACAACTTTTGATGTACCTAAAGAGTTAAATTCTGTAAATTCTGTCTTCAACTGTTCCTGATATGTACTCCTAATTGTCAGTCGTGGCATTGTTGATAAAATTCCGATGTACTCACAGAGTTAACATCTCATTGCAGGTTCCCAAAGTTCTGGAACTCATAGGAACTGGTTACTCAATTTGGTTCACTGCACGGTACCTCCTCTTCAAGGTAATTCTCCAACTCTCTACAAAGATAGCGCCAGTCAGACCTGTTGTGTGACCCTAAGATCGGTTTTTGATATATGCAGGAAAGCAGAGATAAACTGTTTGCGAAATTCGAAGATCTCAAAGAGAGGATTATTTGAGCTCATGACGAATGATCCACTGTCCTATGTTAGGCTTTACAGCCAGCTTGTTACTAGGTCTTCTTTTTTCAACTATTACTGAATGGAAAAAAAAGGTTGTGTATCAGTGTATGTAAGCCAAGTTTTCTTCGATTCAAGTATGATCAGACATCCATAGTTTTGCTGGCTGTTTTTGCTTGATCAAATGTATATATACTTCAGACTAAAAGTGTCGAAATTTGAAGCTGTGTGTACATTCATATTTGCTGCAGAACACTAATCGTCCATCCCTGTTAATCGACACGTCGAAATGAGAGTGGGAGAAACAGCATCACCCACAATCAGCTGATTTTTCCCTTCCAACCACTTGTCAAGATACTAAGTTCGGCAAGTTACATAGTTGCATACATAATTAGTTTAACCAAGTCGGTCTAAACAATGCTATATCTCTGTCAAATCGCCACAGCTGCAATAACAAACACTGAGAAAAGCAAATACCGTGGCGTAAAGTTAGAATAGTATACATATATTTCCCATGTTATGGTAATATAGGTTATGCCAGACAAAGGAGATGGTGTTCGCCATCAGATTTATCTTCTAACATTCAGCTGCACTCAGCAACATCAGTAACTGGCAAGGCATTTAGAAATACAGATGCTGGCTTTCATATGTTACCGTATGTTGTTACACAGAAGGGCACCGTGTAACACACAACATCTCCGATTCTTGGAATCTACAACAGCTGACCATCAAATAGAAATCAGTACTGTTGTAGGATGGACTCTAAGTGTCATTGTTATCCCCAAAAATGGCAGGACCGCGTGACCGTGCTACATTCGTAGGTTACATGGGATTTTACAACGACACACATCATCCAAGACAACAGATATATGCAGACTCTAGTACATCTGAGTAAGGTCACCATACTGAGTGCCTTATGCCAAGGCCATTGCATGTAAGAATTAAGCCTTTGTGCCTGTTCAGGTAATCCTGAAAGAAATTGTTGATGATCAAAATAAATGTCTCGTGCAACATAGTTGCGTGTGTGTTTGGGCCTTTGGGGAGGAGGAAGAGGGTGCTTACCACTACATTCTGATCTTGAACATAAATAATGCCTTTCTTGTCATACTCTTGCCTTTTTACTGGATTGCTGAGAACTGTGAGAAATAACAGTTATAATGTGATGAACGGGAACACCTGATGTACCAATGCAAAGAACACTCTAGAAGGAAAAAAGTTAATGACGAGTCAAGACATATTATTATGCCAGTGAGTGGAGTTAGTTACAGTGATGCACAGAGCCACAGACTAGAGCTACATGAATGTATCCGAGGTGTTTAAGCTACACCAGAACTGTGACTCAAGTGCGACAGATGACTAAGTAAAGTTCATGTTCCCCATAGTTTTTTTACCAATGATTAAACCACGTAGTTCACTAGCCTGACTATAAATGAACTTCAATGCATTAAGCAACGAGTGATTTCTCCTAAATGACTGTAAATTAGTCTCAAAAGATTTGCCAAGATACTTACAAGAATACCAGGAAGCTATCTCTAGCTGAATATCAAGATTAATCGACTCATTTAACTTAGCATAATATCCCCATAAGCTTAAAAACAAAACACATAATCACGCCTAAACAAATTTTACACAATCCAAAGATCTATTTCATAGCTTACTAATCACACAAAGTGCTGTAGCATATTATTAGTTTTTGGTAACCAACCCTCAGATTCGAATTCCTCGGGGTACTGGAAATTCAGGGTAACATCCTGGACAGACAGGCATAATTTGCTCCATGCATAAGGTATCGTGTAGATAAATTTGCATGCAGCCGTGCCCTAGTATCTAATCTGATTTGCTGAGTTCTCGACAACTTTTACGTTATAGGGAAAAAAGATGGGTAAATTGCAGTATGTAGCTGAATATGTTAACATGCAGGCCATGCAGAAAAACTAGGCATTATAGTATGCATTGCACACATGGTAGACAGTGTATGACATGCCATCTTCCCAACAAGGTTAACATAGATGCATGCTAACCAATTAAACAAGCTCATTGCTCACCTTGGTATGCTTCGTTAATCTCCTGAAATCTGGAGGTTGCAGTTTCTTCGCCCTTCTTCTTGTCAGGGTGCCACTTCTACATGAAGAGGGCGAGCATCGTTAAATGCTACCATGAAGGCATCGGTAAAAGATTATTCATTATTATAAAAGTGGAATTCCTAGCTTAACTTTCCTTGTCGAGAGGATTCATGAAACACAAAGATGCAACAAATAGACCAGAGTGTTTGAGCAGACACTGACCAGTGCAAGACGGATATAGTTCGACCTGATAGTCTCCTCCGACGCGTCATACTCTACTTCCAGTATCTTGTAGTAATCCTGCATGCACCAATCGGCCCGTGAGCGCGAGGAAACGCTCCTACGAAAACCCCAGCCTCGCAACAGGTGTAAAAAGCAACCAACACAATTGCCAGCAACGGCATTCCATCTACAAGATCCGCTCCCCATGAAAAACTCAACCATCTGCCGCGATCAAAAGCGAACCACGGAAAACGGAAAAAAAATCGCGGCGGGCGAATCGGAGGAGAAGAGGCGCTGGGCGGGCGATTCCGACCTTGGGCTTAGAGAGGAGGGCGATGAAGTCGAAGTCGACGGGGACCTCCTCCCGCGGCCGCGCCGCCTCCTCGCCGTCCTCCCCCTCCCACCACATTCCCTTCTTCCACTCGCCGCGCCGCGCCGCGTCGCCTCGCCGCAGCGCGCCTCCGGGATTCTCTACTCCACTCCCGCGGAGTGCCCGGTTGCTGCTCGGGGAGAATGAAAGCGATTCCCGGCGATAATTCCGTCCAGTGAGATGGCTGGCAGTAGTTGGATCTCGTGGGCTTGACGAAGCCAGGTAGGTTCTAGATTTTTTGGGGGGATTTTCCTTCGAAGGGCTGGACCACGATTTGACACGCCCGACGTGGCCTCGCCTGTCCTTGCACTTGAGGCCCAGTCCCAAGCACAACATCTTCTTGGGTTCTGGTGCGCGTCGGCTCGGCCCGTGGGCTGACACGGTACAGACCACATCCACCTGAGACGAAAATCCCATCGTCTCCCTAATCACTTCAGATGAGTAGAGTATATTTATATTTAATTATTTAAAGGGCTTTTGGTTAATTAAATTATAAGTTCTGTTTTTTCTACAAGTGATTATATGGTTAATTAAATTCAATAATGAAATTATTTCACCAGATGGCTAAATTCTAGTTCACCTAAGAGATTATAGTGATCTGAAATGATTAATTATGCATTATACATGATTTGTATTATAGGTTAAACTACAGAGAAAATAAGGACGGCGTTGATGGCTCGGTTACAGAGGACACGGCTGGGTAATGATGGGCCTAGTGGCCTACCCACGAGCAGGCATGTAACTTATTAGAAAAATCTTAGGGATATTTATATTTTGTTTGTTTGGTTACAGTAAAAGTAACATTTTGGGTGATTTACCTATTTTGTGAAAAAATACGAATCTCGAAAACACATTTTTTGTTTGGTACATTTTCTTTAAATTCTTGCTAGGATTAGCTCTAAAAGTTATATCAAATAGGCTCCTGTTCATTAGCTTCAAGTGCGTGTTAGATATAAAAGCACAGAGAATTTGTGTATAAAATAATCCATGGAAAAAAGAGGAGACAGGGACTAGCATTGATAACCGATCCGCCCATCATAATTACAGATAGTATGATTTTTATTAAATTAAGCCGGTTACTATTTAAGAAAATTTTGCATTTTTTTATTAAATTAAGCCGGTTATCATCAGATATCCGGCGGTCATAGAAATTCAACCATCATCACCACATATAAGCTGACTCATCTGGACACGATAAAAGCGAGGAGAAAACACAAATGCCGCAGAAAAAGGAGGAGAGAGGGACTAGCACCATCGGCAACCGATCCACCCATGATAAGCATATATAGTATGGTTTTTATTAAATTAAATCAGTTACCATTGATATCCGATTGTCTCATTTAAGGAAATTTCGTGAAAACTTTTTATTAAATTAAGCTGATTATCATTGGATATTTGACGGTCTTATTTGGAAAGAAACACAACCATTATAGTCTCATATCTGACGGTCCTACTTAATATATGTTTGGTTATAGTAGAAGCAATATTTTGGGTGATTTACATATGTTGTGAAAAAATGTGAATCTCCAAAACACATTTTTTGTTTGGTACATTTTCTTTAAATTCTTGCTAGGATTAGCTCTAAAAATTATACCAAATAGGCTCTTGTTCATTAACTTTAAGTGCATCTTAGATACAAAAGCACGGATAATTCATGTGTAAAATAATCCATAGAAAAAGGAGGAGAGAGAGGCTATCACCATTGATAACCGATCCACCCATAATAAATATAGATAGTATGATTTTTATTAAATTAAGTCGGTTACTATCGAATATTCGATGGTCCTATTTGAGAAACTTTTGTAGAATTTTTTATTAAATTAAGCTGGTTACCATCGGATATCCAGCGGTCCTATTTGGAAAAAACCTAACCATCATCATCATC
>KE372622.1:316878-353471 GCA_000418225.1 Zizania latifolia | reverse complement strand
AAGGAGAGGACCATCGGTAACCGATCCACCCATGATAAGCATATATAGTATAATTTTTATTAAATTAAGTCGGTTACTATTGGATATCTGACAGTCCCATTTGAGAAATTTTTGTGAAATATTTTTATTAAATTAAGCTGGTTATTATTGGATATTTGACGGTCTTATTTAAGAAGAAACACAACCATTATCGTCCCATATCGGATGGTCCTATTTAATATATGTTTGGTTATTGTAAAAGTAACATTTTGGGTGATTTACATATTTTGTGAAAAATGTGAATCTCAATTTTTTAGAAACACATTTTTTCGTTTGGTACATTTTTTTTAAATTCTTGTTAGGATTAGCTCTAAAAGTTATACCAAATAGGTTCTTAACTTCAAGTGCGTGATACAAAAGCACCGAGAATTCATGTATAAAATAATCCACGGGAAAAGAAAACAACAAAGCGCACGGACGCTGCTTGCTCGACAATTGGAATCGTGACACGACACGATCACATCCCACTATTATTCCTCCCCGGTTCGAATTAAAGTTGGGTTAGCTCTATTCGAAAAAACTATATAGCTCACGCCAAAAGTGATCCACGCTAACTCGGATCCCGAACGCAGGTGCAAAGCAGCCATTCACGCACAAAACGGGAATCGGTTTCGTTTCAGGAAATCCCGCGCTGCTAAGCAATGGCGCCGCATCGATCGTGCTCAGCTCCAGTCTCCAGTCCACGTCCCATGCCATCTGCCATTCTCCCGTGTTACACGGAGGAGGAGAAGACCTTCGCCTTCGCTTTGCACTGCCACTTGGCACTTGCTATAAACAAAAACGACAGTATTCTCCATCTGACTAACTGTCGCCCCTGACACTCCATTTGTCCAGCGAGGAAAAATGCTTCGGCGCCACGTGCAGTTTCACCCTACACAGCAATGGGCAAACGAAGGTTGCGGAGATCAATAAGTGCATGCATGGGCGGAGACAGAGAGGGTGGGTGAGATTTGAGCTCACCTTTAGCTTTTTTTTTTTCTTACTACAAAAAGCTGTAAAATTACAAAAAATTCTATTTTTAAAATATTAACTAAGAATATATTTGTTTTCCATCACTTATGTGTGAGCCGTGAGAAACGGTAACCTATCATGCCACTGTGTATTCCAGCTTCCCACCAGCTGCGCCTCAGACCTCAGTTTGATCGCCGATCAACCGGACGCAACCTTTCTGTGTGGACGGTGGCGCATGCGCCCGCGCTCGCGCTCGCGACAACGCTTTCCATGTGAGAGCGATCGAGCCGCTGGTTTCTCGTCTAATCTGCCCCTAACAAACCGCTCCCTTTTCCGCGCGATCGCCCACGCTGCAAAAAGCCGCCAAAAAGGCACTGGCTGAAGCTGGCAGCTGCCTTGTTCTTCGCCGTCGGAGAAATCGATGCTCATGACGACGGCGACTTGCAGATGAAAGAACGAAACGCTGGGGTCGGATCCGGCGCGTCGGTGGAGGGTCGGATCCGGCGCGTCGGTTAGATGTACCGGCCTAGTAGTAAATCTAAACACCCTCCAACTGAATTTAGATTAGAAATTAAAGTGCTGCGCAAGTGCACGAGTTGAACTACTTCAGCTGAATTTTGTTTACAGTGCAGCTTACTCACCTAGTTTGCCATCTCTTTGCTTGGTTAGTGATTAGTGAATGAATGCTGCGGATGTACGTTAACTTATCTCTTCGAGGAATTTTGTATTTCGAAAGAAGATTAACCGATAAAAGATCACGACAGAAACAGTCAGCTGTGACTGTGAAGCCCATGAATCGTAGTAGTACAAAGTGACAACCTACCACCGGTGGTAGGCTGGCAGCTAGGACCTGGGTGTGCATCACTATTACCCTTTTGCCCCACCTCACATCCATCCAGCCAAGTTACAGACTGCACCGAAAGCTCGCCGTGTCACTGTAGATGTTTTTATTTCGGTTTTTCTAATAAGTTTCTTAGTTAGAAAGTTACTAAACTAAACAAATACTAGATGAAAAAGCTTTTTGGATCACCGTACTCGTCAGTACAAAGTAAAAGTTCCTTATCCACTAGATTCTAAACCTCTATGATTTTTGTTATGCGATATTTTTGTCAGTTTACATAAGTTTATTATATTCACTGTTAATTACAATATAAAATCAATTTTTCTCACATTAAATTTTATGAAATCACTTTTTTACATGAATTCACAACTATTCTAACCCAAAAACTTTGTATTACGAGCTTAACCAAAGAGTGATGAGTATTACGAGTAGCACGAGCCCACCGACACTGTAATTTCCCCGAAACAACAGGGGCAGAACCGTCCTTACACCCATGATAGGCTTGATAGCCACGCCGCTGGAGAAAAAGGCCCCGACACGCGGGCCCACGCGCGCATGTGCCCCCACATGCGCCGCTCCCCCACACCGTACACCCCCGATGCGCGCGCCACGCGTCTCCCTCCGAGAATCCAACGGTGGATATCAGCCTCGGGTTGGGCGCGCGAGTGTGAGGAGACGAGAGCCCCGCCTCGTGTAGTCGCGTTCCCACCGGTCCACTCCACCACGACGTCGGCCGCCCACTAGACCGCTCGACCGTTACGTGGGCCCATCCACCCCGGCCCACCGCCCACGGCGTCGCGGCGCGCTCCTTGACGGCGTCAACGCGCCGCGCCTCCCTTCCCGTTGGTGGCTGACGTGCAGGGGAGGTTCAAAAGTAACGGAAAGCGAGGTCCCTGCGAGTCCAACCTAAACGTTGGACTATGTTAATGCTGGTTTTCCACACGATATTACCGTGCTAGTAATTTTCGTAGTTACGTACTGTACGCGTATATATTACCTCCTTTTGAGCCGTATCAAAAAGGATATTTTTTTTATAATTTTCCCTTTGTGGTAGGATTGAGAAACTCTGGATTATTTACTTACTGGCGACAGATCGTACGAGCGAAGATATCAAGATACACTGAAACGCGTTACAGGGAGATCTTGTCCATTAATTTCTTACCAATTAAATCATCAGCCGAGGGCTTACGTGTAAATTACATCGTCTCTTTTTCGTTAATTTGAAAATTTACAGTGGGTTTTACTGTTTTAGACTAGAGGTTTTCCTTTCAGCAGCAGTGACGTAGCCTAAACTCTTCGTTGCCCCTTTCCTCGTCTCCCCCCTACCCCTACCTCTCAGGCTCTCTCACTCGATGCTCTTGAGGCTCCGGTCGCTGTCGCCTCCTCCAGCTGCCGCTCGGAATTAGTCGCGTCGATTTTTTCAAACTAATTCAAACCGCAGCGCTCGCGTCACCCCCACCGGCAAATCCGCGCTCCGGCTCGGCTCAAGGTAAGCGGATTTCTCTGCCTGATTTGGTTCCCAATCCTTGGAATGGAATCCACTCACCGTTCTCAAATCTGCATTGCGAGGTTTTTTTGGCAGTCTTTTTTCGGTGCGTGAATCGCATGCATTTGGTGTGTCTGGCTCGGAAATTGAATTTTTTTTGCTGATTTTGTTCGTCCGTTTCAGTTGGAACTCGCATGCGCTCATGATGTTCACGGAGGGGTTAGATCGAGACGCCCTCAAGTGGGTGCGAGAGGTGAGTACGAGCTCGCCGTGCTCCGGGCCCTAGCTGTGTTGATTCGTGCTGCGTTGTGGTTTTCGTCTCTGACGCGTGTTTTTCTGTGTGGCGGTGTTGGTTGGTGCAAATGTGGCAGGGCCATGGCGGGGCTCTGCACAGCCACGACCGCATCGACGCGCTCCGCGCCGTGCGGGGCGCCAGCGGTGGCCTCGGCATGCCGCCTCCGGAGAAGTTCCGGAGCGGGCACCTGCCGCCGGTGTCGCACGGCGCGCTGCGCACTGACGACGGCAGCGCCGCGTCGGGATCCGACATGGACGAGTCGTCAGGCACTGAGGAGGTCGAAGAATGCAGCGGCAGATACTCCGTGGACTCGTCGCCCCCCCGCGACGACATCCCCCGGCGCACAGCCGTGCCCCAGTATCGGTATGCCGCGGCTTCCGGGCTGCCGCACTACTACTCAAGTGATTACTCGGATCTGAGCTCATCAAGAGACACAGCACTGCCGAAGCCGAAGCCACAACAGTTACGGCGGCCGCAGGCACAGGTTGGTAGATATGTTGAAGAGGAGGAGTACTCAGACTCGGCAGGGAGCTCGGAGTTTTCCAGTCAGGTGGAGACTCGGAGCAATGGTGTGGCCTCAAGGGGTGGGTATGCATCTGAGTACTCTCATACTGGCCCAGCACGAAGAGAGGTGAACAGTGCAGTTCCTAAGACTCGGATGGCAGCCACAGAGAATTACAGCCGCACTACACCTTTAAATTCGAGAACATACCAGCCAGAGAACTACTCTGCTCATGTCCCTGCTCGAGACAGCGTGAAATCTTCTCAAATGGTTCGATTTCTGTGCTTATGTGTAAAGCATATTTATTTTTCTTATTCTCTGCTTCAGTCTTCTATGAAAGCAATACATCAAATGTCATTTTCATTTTGTTTCATTCTGCGGTACTATGTAAATACACTCTCTTTTTGGCTGAGTTAGGCAAGAAGACATGTTTGCTGTATTTCTTAACACTCAATGTGTTTATGATCAAATAGTCTGTCAACATGCACCAAACAATCAGCTACTCATAATTTTAATTATAAAAATGTAACTCTTCTTGTTTTGAGGAATCCTATGTCCAGAATTCTAGATTACCAGATACCGTATATTGCACTCTGTCTTGGAATGTTGTTGTGCCATCATTATACCAATAGGTCTGTCCACAATTCTATGGTTCTATCGAAAGATTATTTTGCCGTGCCATGAATATTTTCTGAAGTTCACAGAGCATTTAATTCACTTTGATAATGGTCCGGATGATTTAAAAACAACTTTTGCTTCTGGATTCTAAAGAGAAACCCTCTCTTACCCATGATGCATCTGGAACATTTGATTTTTCTTGAGACTTGAGAAATACATTGTGCGGCTGGTTCTAGCGAGTAATGTAATCTAGTACCCGAAGCTGTCTGTAGAATACAGCTTATTTTTTAGGGGACATTTTGCTGTTGAGTTTTATGTAAATGATCCAAACTGACCAAGTGGCATCTGTTGTCCAGCTATCTATATATTTTAATTTTTTTGATATCGATTTGTTTGTGTCAGACGTGTAATTGCAATTATTAATTTTATGTGCAGGATGGTTTGTCAGATGTTCCCAGTGCACCACCAATACATGCTTATGATCAGGAAATAAGCCCAGCTGCTCACTGTGCCAATGCAAATGTACATGATGGTTCAACAAACAAAAAGGAGGAATACATTGATGATAACGTGGAAGCTAACTTGCCTGACAAAAGTGAAAGGTACCTTTTGTAATACAAGTTATTTATTACAAACTTGTTGAGAAGAACTTTTATCATGTTATGTCTATATTAATTTCTATGTAATTTTTTGTCTATATAGGAGCACTTTAAATCCAGGGCACAGCAGCAAGCCATCTAGTTCAATTCCTCTTCGAGTCCCAACGTTTCATGCCAGGTATGTGCCGTAAGCAAGTAGTAATTTGTTTTCTGTATCCTATACAGCTATATTTGTTATTAATGTGTTTCTTGAAAAATTTGCCAGTTTGCAAGGGCCCTGGTATTCTGTTCTTGCTTATGATGCTTGTGTTCGCCTGTGCCTTCATGCATGGGCTAGAGGTTGCATGGAAGCTCCAGTTTTTCTGGAAAATGAATGCACACTGCTGCGAAATACATTTTGGTGAGTTGTTTTTTACACATAGACACAATATAAATGGTTTCTGCTCATAAAATACAGCAGGATATAAAAATGTTAGCAAACACTGTTGCTGTGCGCTATGTTTACTCTTTACTGCCTTTAAAGCTGCAAATCTGAACCTGACGTGGACAGTGCTTTGTGTTTTCCACGGCAATGGCCAATTCCCCTAGTTTGAAAAATTTGCAAATATTCATTTATTCTAGTTTGACTTGACTACAGCAGTTGTTTCTATCATCCATTGATTTTCTATAGTCTGAAATGTTACGGATAGAAAGAGTTTGTACTTATTATTTTTGACATGGGTATTGAACTGATAGAAAGAGTTTGGATCTGAGTCTGTTGTAAACATAAATCCATCTGTTATCCACAGTCCTATGTGCAGTTTTATGTTGTTATACAATGTACTTCTTCATGCTGGTTTTTATACAATTCTATTGTTTCTCTCCATCCATAGTGCTTCAATAATTGTACTTTTAAGTTGATACTTTTGTTTTTAGCCTGCAAAACGTGTTGCTACAATCAGAAGAGGAACTCATGGCAAAACGAACATCTGAGCTTGTTAGTGATGGAGTTGCATCAAAACCAAAGAAAACAATTGGCAAGATGAAGGTTCAAGGTATGGAAACCTAACGTTGGCTTTTTTGTGTGTATTGTTTATACCAACACATCTTCCTACTTGCCACTTGTCAGAATATTGCTTTACATGATCATTGTAAACTGCGTCCAAAAGAATGCCAAAATGAATGCTAACTTAATATATTTCCAATTGTAGTGCGGAAAGTCCGGATGTCTGTAGATATACCATCTGGTTGCAGTTTCTCATCTTTGCCAGTGGTGAAATTAAATTCAATCCGGTACCGTTTGTCAAATGTACAGTCCACACTCTCATCTGGATGGGAGTCGGTTCGAAGGATTCAAGCTTTACCACAGCTACCTGCTAACAGTTCCTTTTCAAAGCATAGCTTAGCATACATGCAAGCAAGTGCTCAATATATCAAACAGGTATCTGGTCTGCTAAAAGTTGGTGTGACTACCCTGCGCAGCAGCTCATCCTATGAAACACCACAAGGTAAATATGGATTACTTCTCTTTTAACATTCAATCCTCTGATTTAATCCATCATGCCCCTCTTGTCTCAGAGACTTATTCCTGCCAATTGAGGCTTAAAAGTTCGCCTGAAGATGATGTTGTACCGATGCAGCCAGGATCCAGTGAAACACACGTCTTGTATGCTGCAAAACCTTTCTTTGAGCTTATCTACTGCTGTTTTGCCTGGAAATCTTAATATTATGAAATAAGTGAGGTTGAATATATTTATGTGAATATTTCAGCTTCCCTGACAGCCTTGGAGATGATTTGATCATTGATATTTCTGATTCAAAAGGAAAGGCCTGTGGGCGTGTTGTTGCTCAAGTTGCTACAATGGCAGAGGAATCTGTATGACTCTTTCAAACCATTTTGCTACTTGCAGTTATAGTATATTTTTATACTTTGGTGGTTTTGAATGGTTATTATACAATTTATGACCTCTTCAAATGGTGATCCTCATTGCTCAGAGTATTTCTGAACTTTCTTCTGTAGGCTGACAAGCTCCGCTGGTGGTCAATTTACCGGGAACCTGAGCATGAACTGGTTGGCCGCATCCAGCTATACATACACTATACAACTGCTGCAGATGAGAACAATGCGAAGGTACTGATGCTGCAAATTTAGGTCTTATGTTATTTTGTACTTACCCCTGTTAATGGCAGCCCTGTAACCTGTTGTTGCTATCCCCCTCCCTACTTTCGTTCTGTTAGCTGTTGATTTACTAAACATTTAAATGCCACATAGCATTTCATGGATAATAACTTTATTCATTTGATTGCTTCCTGTATAACATGGAAATAACACATCATTAATCATAGTATCAACTCATTTCTATTTTCTTGGCATGAGTGACAATTTTTTAAAAAATGACAAACCAACTTTTATCATATATTTAGACTGATGACCTGGTTCTTGCCAAACATGTTATGATATTGGTGAAGTTTTCTTTTAATTATGTTATTGTGAGTTCGAGTCTGTCATCATAGGACAATGTTTTCTGGATTGTCATTCTGAGGGAATAACATGAAACAAGATTGATTTTACGCCATTACATGATTCATAGACTGAATGTGTTTGAACAGGATAGGCTGTTTATTAGTATCTAAGTCATAAAAATTGTTTTAAGGTATACTTTTCTTAGTTGGCTGCCTCATTGGAAGTAGCCTATCCGTTTTGAGATTTAGAAGTACTCTATTGAGTAGTAGGAATAATGATTTATTACCATTTACTTAATGTTCATGTCCATGCTTTGCTTTGCAGTATGGCTCTGTTGCAGAAACAGTGGCTTACGATATTGTTTTGGAAGTTGCAATGAAAGCACAGCACATTCAACAACGGAATCTCGTCTTGCAAGGTTCCTGGAAATGGTTGTTGACAGAATTTGCATTGTACTATGGGGTTTCAGATGCCTACACAAAGCTGAGGTATTTGGCTATTGCTATAGAACAGTCACATTTTCCTGGCTAGTACTTAGCGTTTGTACGATTATTTTGTATCCGTGTGATTTAACTTGCTTAAGAGTTGCTATATGCTCCTTTCCCCAGTGTACTGTCTGTGCAAGAAACATCTACTATACTTGATGAAACTATTTAGGTGTGGCTCACAGGGCTGTTGTGCTAGTTGACTAGAACCATTAGACTTTTCTATCACATCATAACTTATTTCAAACATCCGTGTCTTGTTCCCCCATTTTTCTTCTCCATTGCTATTATTAAGTGCTAGTCCCTGTACAGATATCTCTCTTATATCATGGATGTTGCAACCCCTACTGCTGATTGGCTCAATCTGGTTCATGAGCTTCTGCTACCCATACTAATGAAGACCCAAGGCACTTCTGCATTGAGCCATCAAGAGGTTCTCTGTTTCTTCAAATTCCATGTATTTAGTGTTATCATTGTATTGTATAATCCGAGAATTTCCCTTCCACCTGACCCCACAATGTGTGGGAGCTTTTTCAGCACTGGGTACACCCTTTATTAGTGTTAATGTTATATTGTCTTATTTATGTGATATGGTGCATATACGCTGTAATTGTTTTCAAATAAATTATATATTCTAATCTTAAAAAAATGGAATAATTATCTTCAAACTCTAAGGGTACATTTGGATCTTTAGTTAGCTTTGCTTTGCTCGGCTAATAAAAAATACCTATTTAGGCTATGGTCCACATAAGAAAAGCATGATGTTTGGGTCCATCTGAAGTGCACGTTCGCATGATTGCCGATGAAGGCGAGCCGTTTTGGGCTTTGGACTCTCTCTCATCGGTGAGGTTTGCCTGGCAGTTGCTGGCTAGATTGCCAGGCAAAGCTAGCTAGCATTTTTTACTACTAAGTGGCTCCCCTTGCTAAGCAAGGCTAGAATCCTCATTGCCAAGGATCCAAAAGCTCCCTAAAACTAAATAAAATCATACCAACTGGCTATCTACATGTAAGCATGTGTAAATGATGCAATTTTTTAGATCCTACAAATAAAACACACTTGTCTTCAAACATCCATCTATAGAATCGTAGAGTACACCAACTCTTTTTATTTGGTAGTGGTAATGAAAAAAATAATATAGTTATATGGAATAAATTATAGTATGCCTCACTGGCTTATCTATTGTTATTTTTCTCAAAATGCTCTTGTAACATTAATATCTTAACTCTAATACTCGACTGGACTTGCTTCATCAGAACCGCATACTGGGGGAAGTTGAGGAGCAAATTGAGCAAACATTAGCTATGGTATTTGAGAATTACAAGTCTCTGGATGAATCTTTGCCATCAGGATTGGTGGAAGATTTTAGACCTCCAACTGGTTTGGCTGCTTGTGCTCTAGAACCAGCTATAAAGCTGTACAGTCTTCTCCATGATGTATTATCTCCAGAGGCTCAACTCAGATTATGCGGTTACTTCCAGGTCATTCTTTGACTGTTTCATTTGTGGATATTATCTTCACTAGCTGTAACTTAATTATTTCAAATGCATATCCAGGCTGCTGCCAGGAAGCGATCAAGGTGGCACATGCTTGAGACTGATGAATATGTCACAGGAAATTCTGACGGCATAAGAGTGGATTTAGTTACCTTTACAACAGCTTACCAGAAGATGAAATCTTTATGCTGTAATTTGCGTAATGAAATTTTTACAGACATTGAAATTCATAACCAACACATACTTCCCAGGTATGTGATTGTTGGGGTATCAGTTTTAGCATAGTATAATAGCATCGCCTATTATGCATCTTTTTATGCACAGTTCATTGTAGAGTCTTTAGATACATCAACTATTTAACTGATTAGGACTCTTTTTCTTTATTTCTATCAATCATTCTAATTTATGTCTGTTCCTTTGCTTCTTCAGTTTTGTCGACCTCCCCAATTTAGCTGCTTCCATCTATAGTGTGGAGCTCTCAAATAGACTGCGTGGTTTTCTTGTTGCATGCCCTCCTACTGGCCCTTCATCGCCTGTTTCAGATTTGGTGATTGCAACTGCTGACTTTCAGAAGGATCTTGCTAGCTGGAACATTTGGTAAAAAGTTCTTAATC
This sequence comes from Zizania latifolia, assembly GCA_000418225.1. Taxonomy (NCBI): domain Eukaryota; kingdom Viridiplantae; phylum Streptophyta; class Magnoliopsida; order Poales; family Poaceae; genus Zizania; species Zizania latifolia. Next base: position 343,104 of record KE372622.1, on the reverse strand, counting down.
GTTTGCTAGGTTCTCTTCTTTCTTTAAAGCTGGCATCCCCTGCATTAAGCTCTCATTCTCCCTAATTTGCTTTCAATAGAAGCAGGGGATACACCTTTTATCAAAAGAATGTTCTCTTCTTTCTTGTGCCTTGTCTAGTCAAGACTGATATTTGAATTTATGCACAGCCCAATCAAAGCTGGTGTTGATGCAAAAGAGCTATTCCATTTGTATATTGTTTTATGGATCGAAGACAAGCGCAGGACATTGCTGGAAAATTGCAGATTGGATAAGGTAGGTTCTACTCTTTTATTTTCTCCTGCTATTTGTTGATGTATGTTATGTTTGGTTAGCACGGGTTCTTCTTCAAAATGAGAAGAGACTAATGACATCTGCTGTTGTTGGTCCCTCGATGCCTGTGCTAATCCAGTATTTCTCTTCCTTTGCTTTTATTTCCCTTTTGCTGAGCAACATTGGAGAAGTTGTATATAGATATTGTGGCCTGGTAGATAAACATTTATCTGGTTTGCAGTTGAAAGTTAGGCTGCTATGGTGACGAGTGTTTGCCGGAAAGCAGTTTTCGTATTAGTAATTCTGGTGCCTCTCTTGACATGAATGACATGGCTACTGAGATGTGTTGAAACTTGAAAATAAATTATCTTACCAGTCTACCAGAGTAATTGTTGTACACAGTACACACCTGATACATATAGTTTTCTTGACACCAGTTTCCAATGTTAAATATTTTGAAATTTCAATCTCATATGCATTACCTTTACCAATTATATCAGGTTAAATGGTCAGGAGTTAGGACTCAGCATATGACCACACCTTTTGTGGACGAGATGTATGATTTGTTGAAGAATACATTGACAGAGTATGAGGTTATCATTTGCCGATGGCCAGAATACATATTTGTTCTTGAGAATGTAAGATTATATTCATTCACTTTATTGATCTCTTTGCATGGTAATGAAATCTAACTTAACGTGTTATTTTCCTTTCTTTACAATAAAAGGCTATTGCAGATGTTGAGAAAGCAGTGATAGAGTCTCTTGAAAAACAGTACGTTGATGTTTTGGCTCCACTTAAGGACTGTATTGCCCCAAAGAAATTTGGCCTCAAATATGTGCAGAAACTCACGAAACGCAATTCAGTTGGGCCCTATACTGTACCTGAAGATGTAAGTTTTGGTAGTGAGCCACATTTGTTGGAACTTCAAATCTTATTATTTTGACCCCCTGTTTGCTTTCAGCTGGGCATTCTATTGAATACAATGAAAAGACTACTTGATGTTTTGCGGCCAAGGATTGAGAGTCATCTGAAGTCATGGAGTTCTTGTTTACCTAGTGGAGGAAACACTGCAGCTATTGGGGAAAGATTAAGTGAAGTCACGGTAACATTGAGGGCCAAATTCCGAAACTACATGCAAGCTGTTGTGGAGAAGCTGTCAGAAAATGTGAGTGTATTCTGACCTTTTTACTCTGTTTTACCTTTTTCAGATGTTGGCTTGTTGCAATCATTTGAGAGACAACTGCTAGAGGCTTTTTGGTTTATTGTTAACCCTGGACATAAACAGACATTACCATGTCATATCTGATCCATTTATGCTAGGCAAATCTCCCATAATTGGTTAACCTTGTTGTGCATAATTTTTTGGATCCATACCGAAGTTCCATGGGGGATCTTTCAGGTCAAGAATAGGATTTCTGTTGAATGTTTATAATTTAGGTTGATATTAATTTTGATAGTGTTATTTCATTGCAAATGCTTATTGGTTGTGGTTGATTGCTACTTTGACATGTGTTCTATTTACAAATATTGATGATGCGTTATGTTTATTTGAAGACTCGCATGCAAAATACTACGAAGCTCAAGAAGATCATTCAGGATTCAAAAGAATTGGTGATGGAGTCAGATATTCGGAGTAGGATGCAAGCGTTGAAGGACCAGCTTATCGAGGCAATAAATCATGTACACAAAGTCTCTGAAGTTCATGTGTTCGTCGCTTTATGCCGAGGTTTTTGGGACCGAATGGGACAGGTATACAAAGTGTGAATAGTGTTGTTCATGGTTTTACCTTTATCATCCCTGTTACTAATTAACCTAGTTTTAGGATGTCTTGAGTTTCCTGGAGAATCGCAAAGAAAACAGAGCCTGGTACAAAGGCGCACGAGTGGCGGTATCTGTAAGTTCATGTTTCTGCAATCACCCTGCTTGCAAGTCAGTGTTTCATTGCCAATGCTTCTCATTTCTGATATGGGGAAATAAACATGTAACCCTGCAGGTGCTGGATGATACATTTGCATCCCAGATGCAGCAGCTGCTAGGTAACTCACTCCAGCAGAAGGATCTGGAACCACCTAGATCCATTATGGAAGTTCGGTCGATCCTCTGCAAAGATGCACCCCGACAGAAGAATTCTAGCTTCTACTATTGAGCATTTTTGTGTACATACGAGCCATGCACACTAAATGTGCAGCTTTTCACCCGAAGAATCAGGTGAGCTTGTGAGATGTCATGCCGAATTGACGTGGAAAATCTTTGTAAAGGAAAAAAAAAATGAGAAGAGAAAGATACAACAGAACACAGGACCGTATAGGAGGCCCCGTGAAGCGCATGACCGGAGAAGGTAGCAATCATATTAATCCATCAAATAATACTTTGCTGGTTAGCTGGTTATGTTCCTGTTTCCTGTAGGATGGTCTACATTGAGAAATTGGGCTGTATTGTAGGTAGCGTATGTTAAGTGATGCTGTAGGTTAGCTTATTGATAGCTGTGCTTTCGCAATTGCCAATGTTAGTATTTTGAAGTCGATGACTGGTTGATAGAAATTCAATTTCCTTCTAATATATATGTTCGGGACACCTGATGGTTCGTGACGACCCTGTATAGTAATGAGCGCATCGGCAAAGTTTGAGATGGAGTCAAACTGTTTTGTTGAGTAGTCTGCGTCAGATGTTATATCACAAAATGTTATCACCGTGGTTGAACTGGATGTTCATCCCTTGCGAATTGCAACAGCATCGATTATCGATCTTTACTTTTTGAACAGGCGCAGGACACGGCCGTGTGGTCGCCTCCCAACATTCGGCGATAGTATTCAGCGAAAGTAACACGAAAAGGCACATCATGAAATTTATTATCACGTCCACAGAATTTAGAGTGTCGAGGTTTTTTACTCGATCAACTTAGAACATTCCAATCACTCAGCAGGGTTGCGACGTTACAATTATTTCAGTTCTCAGCGAGCATGGCAGCACAGATCCCATCCAGAATTACATGACGCGTTCACTGGGCTCTAAGAACCTCAATCTCGAATATCAGCACTGAGTTTGGTCGTATTCCCCAGGCTTGAAACCCGCTAGCACCATACGCATAATCTGGGGTGCACTGCAACAAGAACACTCAGAATATCAGTTGCCACGATATACCAAGGAGATTACAGCAATATTTATAACGATAGTATTCTATGCAGATGGTTTCTCAGGCAATAAGAACAGTGTGCATTGCAAACGGAAAAGGCTAATTGTTCGTGATGCCAAATACATTAGCAAAGAATTTATCAGACACCAAAACAATCATGTAGACATAAAATTAATTTCACATGACTGTAGAGCATGCGCTGCATACCTGAATACGAGCAACTTCACCAACTTGCATGGTCATAACTCCCTCATCCCATCCTATAAGCAAGAGGGTAGTTGTTATTACACATTAATAATCGAAGTTTACTTGCACCAGCTAATGAATCATGACTGCAACTACTGGTGTGATGGCTTGGCATTTTTCATGCGAGTCTTCATGAAAAATTTACGGTGTACTTTCGAAATTATACTGATTTATACAGAAACAAAAATACACTATTGTAATTCGAATATGCCTTACTCGTTTATTAGCAACCAGAATAAATCAATGCTACACAAGAGTGTCTTCATAAGGACAGAGCACAACTGCCAAGATATGATCAATCCAAAATGCAACATAACAGTGGAGGCAAGCAGTACACCTTTCTAGCTATATCATGAATTTGATTAGATATTCTCTAGTGTACAATAGAAACAAAGAACATAAACCTTAAGTTCTGATTCATCACTAAACATGTAAAGAACAAGTTTCGTGAGAAATGAAATGAAAATGGAAGCATCAGTCAAGATAACTAGATGATTATTCCAGAAGAGATGACAAACCTATCCGCTTCCACCATGAAACTACATTGTGTGTGAATTGAATATCTATTTGACATGAGATTACCTTTAATCACAGAACCCTGGCCAATGTTGAAACTGAATGGCTCCTGGCCTGCGTCCTTTGTGCTGGGAGAAACAAAGGACACAGCATCAGATGAAGTTTCCAGCTTCTGTGAATTTTTTGGGGAAAAACTTGTACCCAAATTTACCACCACAATTTTTTATTTATGAGATCTAACGACAAATTCTCTACACGTATACAATAGATACACAATATGTGGCAAAAAAGGTGCTGCGGGGTAAATTTTTTTTACCTCCAAAACTTCTTAGAGAGATCACCATCCTTCCCTGCAGAGATCAATATAGCAAGGAAAACAAGTTAGCGTAACAAATCCAAAACAGAAATTCCAAAATCTACTCATAGAGGGGACTGGAACTGGACAGAGGTACACTTGCAACTACGATCCGAATCAAAAGTAACTACTATGTACTAACTTGGCACAGAACATGAGATCCAACATGCGATGGATCTGGAAGGATCTCGCTAACCGTTCAGAGTGAGTCAGATAACAGATCCAAGAAAAAAAATACGAAGGGGAGGGTTTGGATATAAGGAGAAACGACGAACCGAAGCCGGTGCAGTGGACGGTGACCTTCTGCCCCTTGACGGGCTTGGGGCCGGTGCCGGCTTTCAGGATCTGCTTCTCGAAGCCCATCCCTTTCTTCTTCTCCGGCTCTCTCCCCTCTTCTTCTCGACGGGACTCCTCGGCGGCGGCGGCGGCGGCGTTTGTGTTGTGACTGGTGGTGCTGTGCGACCCTCTCTTCAGCTCTTGTCCTGCGCTGGTAGATTTTTTTTTTCTGCTCTGATTTTAGGTCGTTTTTGTCCTCGTTGGAATTAAGGAATTATTTAAATAACTTTATTATTTATTCTGTTTTATAAGGATAAGTTGTTTATACGTGAGAATGGTGTGATTTATTTGTTAAAAATAAAGATAAAAAACATGTAATTTTAAAATGAGAAAAGACTTGAAACTGTTTATATAACTAATTTAGTAGTGCCAGGCAGGATAAGTTGCATAATATCTTTATCCCCAGGGACTTCTCGCAGGAATTATTCGGGCGTCCTCTGAACCGTTGGATGGAGATACCATCCTTTTCAATGATACCAGTTACCAGATTGGCTCATTGATTTTCTATTTTTAAAATTTTAGAATAAAATAAATTTTAAAAGGCTGTACATATTTTTTTAAGAAATTCTCAACACGGTGATAGAACCAGGTTAACAAAACCGTTTAGTAACCACGGTTGCCGCTCGGCTACCGACATAACATTCGTGCTCGGTACTGACGTACCGACCAATTTCATTTCAAATTAAAAAAATGAAAAAATTTAGAAAAAAATCCAAAAATAGTAGGTAAATTAATATAATTTAAGGTGAAATTAGTTTTCAAAAATATTAAACCATCACAAAGTTATGAACTTAGCAAGATGAACAAAAATATAAAATATAAAAATAATTTATTTTTCAATCTTCTTCACTCGTTATTGTTTGATTCTTTGTATGCGGGTCTTTTGGATTAATGTCATATGCTTGATCAAACAAAATATCATTCTTGATGAGTATTGCTTGTTAATTATTTGTTCCAAGCCTATTGATCCATAAGCACTCACACTGCTGAGTCACAAGACTTATTCTATTGATTCACGTGCACGTAAAATTTGTAGTTGTTAGTATGTTAACTTACATGCATGCAAAGTTTAGCGATTCACATGCACATAAGGTACTAGGTTGATGAAACAAGAATATCCAGCAATAGTGTGGACAACTTGTGTTGCACACACCATTAATCTAATGTTAAAGAGGAGAATAATTACTCCTCGAGGTCGATAACAAACGTTCGACACTCCCCAGGATAGTTATAGCTCTAGTTCTGACTCTACAGCATACGGCAATATCACTTATAGGTATCCTTATCCACATTCTTATCCGTATCCTTATCCCATTCCAGAAACAACTCCTACTAGATATGTATACGAGTGACAAAATCCTCAATTTTATTTCATGTTATATGAAGAATGGCAAACACTGGAGCTTGGACAGGACAAATCTAGGAGGAGTACAAAGCAAGGAGAAGTACAAAACAAACATTCTTGCTTTACATGACTTACAACTAATGTCTACAAATGAATATAACGCTGCTTATAACTATTGGAACCAACAATAATAAGTTAGAAATACTCGAATTGCTAATTAACCATGTTGTTTTATAATTTGTATTTTATTATAAATTTATAAAATTTGTGGTATTGTAAGTTTTCTATTTATCTTGAAAAAATAATTTTCTGTGATTTTACAATTTTTATTTTTCACTGAAAAATTGTCTGACCAGTACCGTGGTAACCGAACTCAGTACCACGGTTACCACGGTAACCAAATTTAAAACCGTTTCATGAACTGATCTGAATTCAAATTTTGAAATATAAAATTTGATCGAATTTTTTCAGTAACCGTTCAATTACCACGATAACCGCTATCTCGAGCCCGAACGGTTAACCCTGGATACAACACATATCAACGTATGTTCTATGGGATGAACTTTTTCATGTGGTTTATACACCGGAATACGTGACCAAAGTGACAAAAAATAATTTTACAGTTGTATTGTTAGTATTCTAAAAATCAATATTGAAAAATAGAATGTGATGAAAAAACCATAAATTAATCCTAATATTCTGAAATTCAAATTTGGGTATAACTTATAAGTTGTTGTTTAGAATATATTTAGCTAAACTTGTAAACTATAGTTCATGTAAACAGACATATGTATGACTTTATGATATAATGACCAGGATTGGCTCTTAGGGGAAGAGCGAGGTTAATGTCATAGTTTTTTAAGAAACATTGAGTTATAATTTGTTACATAACTGTTTTATGTAGACTATTTGTTTTTATATGCATACTCTTTCAGTTTTATATCTGATCGACAAATAAATATTGATACCTTTCAGTTGTATCTAGATAGTCCTAAGATAGTTTTTAATAGAAAAATAGTTTTGCATCAGACCACTAAAATATCAGGGTTAACCATAATAATGATGTAGGTCAGATTGTATTTATTGGTTTTGAGCATTAATTTTTCTTTTGAAAGAAGATTCATTACACCCTGGTACAATACAATGACCATTGGCCAATGTATGACTCTATGGTTCACTTTGTTTCAGATCCAAAACCAAATGTTCACCGTGTATGGTTTGCAAGCAGAGGCTGTTACAAATCAACCAAAACAGTGAGAAAAACCTAACCACAGTGCAGGCCCACGTACCAGGCTGCGCAGCAACCATCACGGCCGTCCAAGGACCATCCGTTTCCCACGGAACCGTTCGGAAGCCACCCAACCCGACCATAAACGCACCCGGCGCACCGCCGCTCATCGCCATCCGCCGTTCCGATTTGAGAATTTTGCCACGAAAACCTCCAATTCCGCAGCCGATCTCCCACCGGCGGTCACCGCCGATGGAGACCTGACGCCGGATCCCCCACCAGCCCGGCAGGTGGAACAGGGCGGCGCCTCGATGGAGACCGAGCGGATCCGGCAGCTCCTCCTCCTCACGCTCCGCGCGCCGCACTCCCGCCTCGCCCTCGTGGGTGGCAACCACACCTCCGCCCGCTTCTGCACCCGCTAAGTCCGCCGCCCGCGCCTCCTCCGCGCCGGACTCCTCTTCGCTACCGTCTCTGCGGTATAGTTCTCTCACGCCACTTCAACCCCTCGCGTCTGCCACCTGCGAGAGCGCGGCCTCCGATGCCGGACGGTTGCGTCGTGATCCGGCTCCCCGACCCGCGCCTCCTACGCGTGATCGCGCGCTCCGTGCTCCTCGCCGTTGCGCTGCTCTCCCTGGCCTGGCTCCGCGCCGCTGACGCGCCCGCCAGCAGGCGCGACAGGGACGCGTGCGGCGTCGCGCTCCAGGCGGAGCTCCTGCTCCGCGACCTCCGCCGCGAGGGCCTGCTCGCCCCCGGCTCACGCGCCGTCTTCCTCGGCGCTGATGGCGACTGCCACCCTCCCGCTCTGAAACAGTACGACGCCATGCGGCCCATCTCGCTGCGGGAGTTGCTGATGACAGCGGACCTGTCCGTGGACTTCGTGCTGGATTTCGGCCACTTCAACGAGGACGGCGGCAGCTTTAGCTTCGTCGATAGGGTGCTCAAGGATGGCGGCATCGTCGCCTCCCCAATTGGCTCGGCGAGAGCGTTCCGCTTGCCGCAGAACTACCGTGTGGTTTACATCCGTCGGTTCACCGAGACTTTTGTCGGGATGAAAAAGATTGTGCGCGTCCGAGACGACGCCATTGCCGGCGGCAGAATGGGGATAGCAGCAACAGCTGCTCTGAAGGAAGGAATGCTTGCGTTTTCTGCTCAATCAGCTGGCACTGCCCGAGGTGAACTCAAGAACTTCGGGAGGAAGCTCTTACTGTCTGACATCACTGCAGCATCAGTGGCTCAAGCGCATCAGGGATTGTTAAAATTGCGCTGTCCAATGATCGCAGCTGATTTCGCAGCTGTATGGAACATGAATGAGCTGCTACCTGCACATGCTCTCACCCTTCAGGATTAGGCTGTTCCTGGAGCTCAATAGCAGCAGATCAATGGGAGAGTAAGACTGAACCTACAGGGCAGGGCATTGAAACGAAGCCTCTCCATTTGCAATCTAGGAGATGATGCATTCTTCCTGCCCATATATATGGTTGGTTTGCTTGTTTCCTAAGTTCTTTGTTGCAGTTGTCAGTCGTGCGTGACAATTGAGTTTGATGGTGTGCTGCTGCCTACTGCCACTAGTTTGCTTCGTTTGATATCCTCTCATTTGTTATGTTGTAATTGCACTACCGTATGATAGAAGTCTGGAATAAGCATTGCTCTTTGTGGATCATATACCCTTGTTAGTTGTTATCATTCCTGTGCAGATGTGCTCCATCATGCATTCATGCGCATCTCTGATAACACAATCGTGTCAATTCGGCCGCTGGTAAGATGCAGACATGCAGTACTGACAGCTAAGAGTCTGTCCTTTACTATCAATTGTCCAATTCGGGACTATTGAATGGGAATGATGGGTACCCGTTTAAGATTATAAGGTGAGACAAGGCTGAAAATTGGAATATTTTGCTTTGGACATCTCAACTCAAGGAGCATAAAAATATGACAGATACAAAGGAAACTTGTTTCTGCCAAGTTTTGTAACGCTCTCGTAGCGCCAAAGAAATACAAAAATGTACAATGCAATGTGCTACATGTCAAGCAGACTTATTCCCACAATTCAACAACCAATACACTTCTTTTCCTTGCTCAAAATCCACATAACAACCCTGATCCCTTAGCACCATCAAGCGACAAAACAATTCATAATGGTAGTCTTCAACTCTTCAAATGTGAAATATGCAGTACTATTGTGCAGAATTGCAGATAACACAGTAGTTATCTCAGAGGCTTGACTTGGAGTGCAGCAAAGAATGTTGACCGAAGATAACTCAAGTGCCCTTGATTACAACAACAGGACAGCCCACATTGTTGATGCAGTAGTTGCTCACACTTCCCAAGAACATTCTGCAGAACAGAACCAATTCATATTGCATATTTGAAACAGAAATCAAAAAAGAAGATGCATGTTTCATATAGAAATCAAAACAAAAGGAAAGAAAATAGAATTGACAATCAAACAAAATCAAGCAAAATCAAGCAAGAAGTTCTTAAAAAGCTTCATGATCTAGATACATTAACACTTGATCAACTGGTCTTACAATATCACTACATGACTACACAGTGCAAAATTTTAAGAAGTCGGTTTGTGACCATGATCTACTTAGGCTGCAAGGCTGTATTGTGAGAAATTGCTATGCCAAATATAACTAAGTCCAAAACTTTTATCAAAATCAAATGATCCAATGCAAGCTAATGGTTCCACTCTTGCAGACAGACTGAACGCTTCACTTGTGTAGTCAGTATTAATTTCCATTAAAAAATTGGTATGCCATTTGACAACCCAGGAGACTGTCTAGCTGCCTTACAACTATCATTACCATGGAACATAGAGCCATCCACAACTACATACAAATTATTTTCTTTTTCCAGTTTCAAGCTCAAGATTTGCACATAAAGGGATGCTAAACAGGTCAAGAATTGAACTTGGAACAGAACAAGTCACCAGACAACTATCACAGCAGTGATGTAGCCTGTAAATCAACTTTCACAACAGGTACTACACTGATGGCAATATGGTTTCAGTAACCAGAAATTCTCTGTAGCTCATATTTAAGGTTCTTTAGTCCTTGTGTCATTTGGACCCTCCAATGGACCGAAAATAGTTGCTGCTGAATACTGATACCCCATATGCTACAAACTGTGATACAAATTATAGAATTGCACAGTCTATTCAAAATTATGTGGACAGAATCAAACCATCACCAAAATGACCAAAGCACGGGACAGTGCTTGTCCATTACCTCTTGAGAGGCCCAAAAGCACGGCACCCCATGACGAGCAGATCGGCCTTGAGGTTGGCCGTCACCTCGCAGATCTTCTCCTTGGGATCCCCAACCACCACATCCGTCTTCACCTCCACCTGCAAGAACAACAGCGCAATCACCATCGAGAAGACTAAATTCAAATCGGTGAGCAATTGCCAGTACAAACGTGTCCTTGTCTCCCCCCTTACATTCTTCTCGGAGCAAATACTGAGCGCGTGATCCAGGATCGCCTGCGTGATCCGCCGCTGGTGTGCCTCGATCGCCTGCGTGAACGCCGGCACCTCCACCTCGCCTGAAATGGTCAAGGACCAAAGCTCACAGGACTACAGGAGCAAGTGTCCATCTTGCTTTCCGCGAAGACGAGTGCGAGATTGCTTACTCGGGCCGCCGAAGGGGATGGGTCCGGGATTGAGGCCGGCGGCGATGCTTGGCGGCGACTGCACGTGGAGCACCACGAGGACGCCGTCGGGGCGGAGGCGGAGGTTGTCGAGCGCCCAGCGCAGCGCGTTCATGCTCTCCTTGCTGCCGTCCACCGCAACCACCACGCTGTCCAGGTTGCCAGTGGCCATGGCGCGGGCTCGCGCGCTCTCTGACCCCGAGCTCGTCGCCTCCTCGTGCAATCAGCGGTCGCGGAGGCTGGGCGCAATGGTTGCGTGCTGCCTCTTCTCTCGCCTTCGCTGTTCACAAGCCTCTTGGTCTTGGACTCTTGACTCTATCTGCACATGGGCAACGCCCGTCGTGCTTGGGGAGCTTGGAGCCGTCCGATCGAAGGATTGCACGGCTGTGATGGTCTGGTCAAGTCACGGATGGCTCGCTCGGTCGCCACTGGCCAGTGGCCATCGTGCTGCTATCTTCAAGCATGAGCCGCCGATCCACTTGCCTCGTTCTCTCTGTAAACGGTCAGGGTGATGTGACATCCACACTCAGATTCAGGTATGGTTCCCCTCCTCTTGATGCCAAACTGTGTGGTAATTTTGTCAAGAGATTCGCAGTGATTCGGTGCAGATGGTGAGATGGATGTGGTTGACCCTGCTGTTGATCGGTCTGTGGTTCTTATCGGCACGTCAGGCTTTCGCAGTTGCCTGACAACTCAAGCGCTGCACGCGTCTTCGTTTCACGGATAGTTAAGCCGGGCACGCTAGCCGTTGCTCTCTATCATGTGAGGGTTCACCGATAGTTAGGGTTATGCTTGATAAAGACGATAGATGTCAGATAATACTAAATAATTTGAGAGTTTGAACAAACAAATTATATTATTTAGTAGTTTAAAATATGTGTCACGTAGTAATTCGGTGGATAATCTCGATTTATACTAGGCAGCGCCCTGGTGGCTGGTACACATGTAACGCTCCAAAACAGGGCTGCTCCGTAGTTTCTCTATCCAGCAGAGTCCACGAGCACACGTTTTATACCTACGATCCATTCAGCAACAGAAAAAATGTGGACGATGAGCATCCAAGGTTGGTAAAATTCTAGGCAGAGCCAGGGCCAGTAGATATGTCGAGGATATCTGGTTTGTCAAAACATCAAAGTTCGTCCAAATTTTCCATTAGAAATACGTCCAGCTTTCGATAAATTGTCCATGAAGTAGTCTGTTCCCATCGCCTGTTAACTATTATTTTGTAGAACCATATGAGCAAACATTTTATCGACCTTCCATAAAGTAGGAGACTGAAGTCAATAATATCGGAGGTTGAACCTTTCTCCCGTAAGGTGCTAGTGATCTGTAGACATCACAGGACCTGAAATTAACTAGGGAGTATCTCTTAAGCTCAAGTGTCTTTTCTCACCAATGCAAGCTCAAATGGAGTAAAAAAGATCATTGCAGACCACTACTGAGTTAAACTTAAGGTCAAAAGGCACCTTGAACACTCTTAGGCATGCAGGCAGCGCGAAGTCTGGAGTGCACTGGAAGCCAGAGTGAAGCCGGCGGTCGACGCCACCGCCCGGTCTGCGCGCAAGCTAGCAGATACCGAGTTGCCGACCAAGCACACCGCGGCACACACACAGGAGCGCAACAATGCCGGGGCGGGAACAGCGAATCCGGGCGCCTGCAGTACCCGGCCGCCACGCCACCAGCGCATCACCCGACCCAATCCGCGCGTCCGCCAGCCGCTGCTGCGCGCGCCGTTCTGCTCTGCTCGCTCGCCCCGCCCGCCCGCCTCCATCCTTTCCGCCGTCCTCGACTCCTCGCTCGGATTCCCCCGTCACCCGTCAGCACGCGGGCACGCGGCACCACATCACCGCGCGGCCGGCCGCCTGCTACAGCCAGTACTGTTCTGGCCCGGCCGCGCCGCTCGACGCGACGACGCCACCTCCCCTCCCTTTCCTTTTCCGGAAGCCTCACCATTCCTCCAATCCTCCGCCCTGTCCCCGCGTAGCCCCATGCCTACCGAGTACCGACCTTAGCCCTCGCCTAGTGAAGCGACTCGGTTTATTTTAAGATTTTCTGTGGGCTGGGAGTAGGTGGATGGGCCCAGCTCCCGGTTCCGTGTGAGATAATGCTCGGCCGGTCCGACCGGTTGGCACACCTCCGACAGTGTGTCCTCTTGCTCTTACACGATAGTCCGAAAAAATATACTGTTTTTAAAAAATTTAGAGCTAAAATATCTTTTTAACTATTTCTTTATCTAGTTTTTATTTGTTTATAAATTCCAAAATTTCTAAAAAATGCATATTGTTACTATTCATTTTAGTTATATCTATCGATGATATAAAAAAAAGAAAAAGCATAATAAGTAAAGTTAATTTATTGGTGATATAAGAGATTATAGAGACTATGAGTGAGATACTTTGAATATATACTATAAATAGGTTAGAGAGAAAAACTATTTACAAAATAAATTTTATTTGTAATCTCCTTATGATAATATTGTAAGTTAAGTGACTTTTGGGTATTTTTCGAGATGATTTTAGGGTACATTTTGTTGTTTTTTTAAGATGAAAAATTGCGTGGGCACGGGCTGAGCCGCTGAGGCTTGCCATCCATCGCGTTTCCTCCTCCCCTTTACTTATGCCGACCTGCCAATAGGAGCAAGTCCCCCTCTCGAGATACCAGCCGCGCCGCGCCTCGCCTCGCCCCCCCTTTCCTTTCCTCTCCGTCGGACGTCCGCATCTCATCGCCGCGTAACGCCTCTAAGCGCTGAGCCCGAGCCGCGCGTTCTCTCGATCGGCGAGGAGGGTTCGGTCCCGGTGTGGGTGTGGGAGTAAGAGGGAGAGGTGGTGAGGGGATCGGTCGGTCGGTCGGCGGCGATGGCGAGGGAGAGGCGGGTGATAAAGAGGATAGAGAGCGCGGCGGCGCGGCAGGTCACCTTCTCCAAGCGCCGGCGCGGCCTGTTCAAGAAGGCCGAGGAGCTCTCTGTGCTGTGCGACGTCGACGTCGCGCTCATCGTTTTCTCCTCCACCGGCAAGCTAACCCAGTACGCCAGTTCCAGGTATGTTCTACTCACGGCGCGTCTATATATCTGGTTTCCAGTCTTCCGTCTTCCGGTAGATCTAGCCACGTTACTTCTCCCCTCGCCTCTTGGTGTAAGATCCACTATAGCTAGGGTTTAGGCTCCCCCCGTCCCCCGTCCCCCGTCCCCCGTCCATGACCGTCCATGACTCTGCTAGACGAGAAACGCCCGTCGCGGGAATTTTTTACATGTAACTATGTAAGATCGCTTGCGTCCACTGTCTCCGCCCTACTCCTCCACTCTCTCCGCCCTACTCGTAGGTGTAGGAATCTATTTCGTTTCAGAACTGCTCGTGTTTACTTTCGGGGACGTTTGGCTTGGCCTCCAACATCCTGGAAATGGGGATTTACTGTAGTTTGCACCTGTGACGAACTGACGATGTACTCTTGCAAATTATTTTCCAGGTCTTATTTTTCTGGGTGCATGAGTAGCGTTCCTTATTTAGCTACAACTATTCGGAATACCGCGGTACGGCAACTTCTGTTATTTGCTGTGTGTATCTGTGCGTGTAGTTAATCGATGTGTGTGTCTCGTCAGTGCCGTGGTGGTGCACACTGGTGCTAATGTTACGCGGTTACGCCTGCTAATATCATACGGTCGTACGTGTGATTTTATGTAGTGCTGGTGCATCGCATTACCCTGTGATGAAAGGGGTCTCGTGTTTTGTGCATTGAACTTCTTCGCTTGCTGTTTTTTTTTGCGTGTGTTAAATCATTGCAGTACTGTTATATGTTGAGAAATGGTGTACTTCCTGTAAGTATCATTCGTCGTCGATCTCGCCCTTGGCCTTGAGAGTGAATACCTGCTCTCGTGCAATCCCTTTCATTTGTGGCACCTAGGTGTTGTGATGTACTCATGTACTCGTTCCATACTGTAAGGTGCCTGTTTTTTAAGTCAAAATTTTCTAGTTTTGATCAGTTTTTATAGAAAAATGCACCAACATATGTCTTAATAGTGTATTTATTTAGTATTGTAGAGCTGAATATATTTTTCTATAAACTTAGTCAATTTATATAAGTTAGATAAGTTTGATTTACATCGTGTTGTTCAGTATTTATCTCCTACTGTACAAGATGGTGATAGGGAATAATTTAACCTAGGATCATCCCACAGTATATATACCTGCATTCCCAATCGTACGTGCCTGCTCTTGGCACGTTTGTTTATTTATGATGTACTCGTCTTTTCTTATCAAACAACCAACAAAAATAATGACCCACAGTTATTTAACTTGTCTATGAGATTACAGGTAATCTTGTGTTCCTTTTCAAGGAATTAGAGATGCGACTGGTTCTTTGGTCTGTACATATTCATTTTGAAAGTTTCTCTAATTAAACAAATGTTGCACATACTAGTATATGTCCTTGCTTGCACCTTTAATTCTCATCACCGTTATCTATAAACAAATGTTGTTGTTGTTGATACTTTCTCCTGCTGACAATGTATATTACTTCAAGTAGTTTGCATTATTGATTTATTAGAGCACATAGTAATTATAGTATCTCACCCTCGTTTACCTCACCGACAATGTTGAAGATACGATTCGATGGAAATGGACAACCTCAGGAGACTACAGTGCGAGCTCAGCATATGCTATCCAGTTTATTGGCTCCGCCAATTCAGAATCAGCGGCTCTTATATGGAAAGCCTGGGCTCCTTCAACATACAAGCTTTTCACTTGGCTCCTTCTACAAAATAGACTATGGACTTCCGATCGCCTACAAATTCGCGGTTGGCCAAACAACTACTTTTGTCAACTATGCCTCCGGAACCTAGAAACAACACACCATCTCTTCACGGAATGTATTTTTACAACAGAAGTATGGTCTAGGCTAAGAAACCGATTTACCTAGACTTCCTTGAGAAGGAATCATAGGAGCATGGAGACAACGGTTCTGCAATGGTAGCATATTGGCATAAGTCATTTCCATGGGGAGGTCAGGAAGGGAGCAAAAATGACTTTCATCTTGATTGCTTGGGAGATTTGGAAGGAAAGAAATAGGCGCATATTCCAGGGTACCGAATCCACGCTGGCATCATTAGTCGATCGCATTACAGATGAGTTACGAATGTGGCATGAAGGAGGAGCGAAACACCTCACGAGAATTTTGTCTTGGCCTTTGATTTTGTTTGTTGATGGCTTCATTCTTGAAGCTTTCTCCCCTTTTCTTCTTCCTTTCACTCCTTTTATCTCTCTGTTCTTTCTTCTTTGTGCTGGCAACCTTTAGTTGCCCTGTATTCCTCTTCCTACCTATTTAATATACCATGCCTCTTGGCTTCAAGAAAAGAAAAGAAATGCCAATACTTTTGTGTAAATGCAAGTAAAGCACTCTAAATTTCTCTGATAAATGTAGATCATATCTGATAAGATGCTGATATTGTTTTTATGCTTATGACAACAGTTATCAGTAGCACAAGTTAGCAAAGATTCAACTTTTCTGTTCTACATTTGGACCACCTAGCTTCTGGCTTTGCTCCTCTCTATTGCTACTTGATATAATTTATCTGAATAAGTCATTAACTGTTTTCATTCTGAAATGTCCAACATCTGTTTTTGGTGGTTAATCCCTATCTCTATATGCCATGTGTCAAATTTCCCCATGTCGTTATTTCAACCAAGGGGAACTTGTCGACGTTCTAGTCGGCAGATTTTTTCAGAATAGTCCAGGGTTCGATAGTGGCCAGTGGGGTCAAAAGACTGGAAATCTCTCTATCATAAGCACAAGAACACAATATCTTTATGTAGGTTTGGTCCTCCTAGAGGATAATATCCATGTGTACTGCTAGTGTATATTACTCAAATGCAAGGGTGTTACACCTTAGAGTGGTCTGGGCTCGAACTTAGTATGGTCTAGTGTGGCT
Organism: Zizania latifolia; assembly: GCA_000418225.1. Lineage (NCBI taxonomy): Eukaryota > Viridiplantae > Streptophyta > Magnoliopsida > Poales > Poaceae > Zizania > Zizania latifolia. The sequence continues at coordinate 326,101 of KE372622.1, read as the reverse complement.
AGGGTTCTTGTAGGGATGAGTTGAGTTTGCCTCCGTTCAATTCAGTTATCTATTACATGGAATGGTTACTCCTTATATAATACTGGGCTATGGTTGGTATACAATACACCACATGTTACATATCATACACCATCATTGGGTCTAGTCTACTTATGCTAGCCGCCTTGTCATGTCATCTGTCTTGCTGTCTCGAAGCATTTTCCCTCAGTTGATGCATTGGGGTTGTTGTATCAAACATCCCCCGATCTGCTGATAAAACGAGAGAAGTTATGATGACAAAACCAAATACAAGAGATGACCTACATTTAATGTGGGTTTATCTTTCTTAGGTATGTGCATTAAATGTAGGTTGATCGAGCGCTTTGGACCATGCCTAGCTTGGTGCACCCGTCTAGCTCTTGGGGCCCATAGAAATTATCTCTAGCCAAATGAATGGTCATAGTGTTCCATACGTATGGGTTTATGGGGCCCATGGAGTGCAGTCTCCTTGACCAACTGGTTGGTTGGAGTGTTCTGTGTGGGCTCATTGTGCTCTAGTGGTTGGGTCGCCACCCTGCTTCGGTGGTTAGATCACCACCTGCTCACCCGTCCTATATGACCACACCTGACCTAGACACCTGGCCATGATTGTGGTCGAGGAGAGCCTTTCTATATCCAGGGAGGACTCTCGTAGTTAGGTCTTGCTGCCAGGCACAAAGCCACGTGGCCCGTACCATCTGATGGTTATGGGAATGATAGGTATAGGTCCTACCCAAGGAGGGGTGTAAGGTCTATCAGACCCGTGACACTGGTAGAACTTCTTTCATCTGCCAAGGTTACTCTTCCAAATTATAGTCTGCCCAGCCAAGAATTTCAGAGTTATGAACGTCCATACATAACTAATATTTTATTTCATTTTGATTGATTGGTTGGTTTGTAGCCTGCTGTGGTAGTGATATCGCCTTCCATTGTGCAGCATGAATGAAATCATTGACAAGTACAACACACATTCGAGTAACCTGGGGAAAGCCGATCAGCCTTCGCTCGACTTGAATGTATGTGAATCGTTTTTATCATGCTGTTATATCTTTTTTAGAATTAACACTCATAAAAACAACATACCCTCTGTCTATCTCTTTCATATTTTTGGTGTTACACAGTGGCACTCGTATTGAACAATATCTCTCTCTTAACTTTTATGTTTTCTATTTACTGGTCTTGAGAAAACATTCCCAGCATAGGAAGTGGTATACTATAGCACATTAATAATTTCATTCGTAAGGCTCACGAGCTTAAGTTTGGTAGGTTTGGTAGAGATTTAGTAATTTATGTTATCGGCTTGTGTACAGAGCCCTTTTTATGAATACAGAAAGGGTCTTTATTCTCTTTCATTAGTGCTCAGACGTCATATATAGTTGCCTTTAACTTATGCAGATAGATGCAGAGCACCAGCTCTTGCCATTATACTAGCATGGATTCTCTAAATGTTACCAGCTAGCTGACTGCAGGGTGCAACATGTCTACCTTGTTAATTAGTTAGTTAAATAGATATTACTAACAGTTCTATCTTTTCTTTTCAGTTGGAACATAGCAAATATGCAAATTTGAATGAGCAACTTGCGGAGGCTAGTCTTCGACTTAGGTTAGTTCTATGCTTCTACCTATTATTTTTTATGTTTTCCTTGAGACATTTCTTCTCAAATATATATCATTGACGGTACCTGTCAATTTACAGACAAATGAGAGGTGAGGAGCTTGAGGGATTGAGAGTTGAAGAACTCCAGCTGTTAGAGAAAAATCTGGAAGTTGGTCTACATAGGGTGTTGCACACAAAGGTTTGGAGATTGAACATGCATGGCATCCTTGTAATTTCCTTAGCCAGTCTTACGTGTTATGAGCAACTGTTTGATATATATGTTGTTTTGCAGGATCAACAATTCATGGAACAGATCAGTGAACTCGAGCTAAAGGTAATACTTCTATCAAGATTAGATCTTCTCTGAATCAATGATATAGTTTAACAGCAGCATTTTTTCCTTGCACAGAGTCGAACCTTTAATGAAAGTTAATGTTTCAAGTATACATTGCTGTCCTATTTGCAGTTCATTCCCAACAATAGATCAGCGTGTAAAAATCTGATTTATGGTAGTTACTTTGATTTGGATATTAAGACTAGAATAATTGAAACTTCATTGGAAAGTCTTGTATGAGATATGCTGATCATGCATGGGAGCTGTAACTATTGCATCTTGCATGACTTATGTTGCTGCCTTCTGCCTTTTAACTTATAAGATGGCAAATACAACGGTACAAGCAAATTTTATCAAATCATCAACAAGAGAGAAGATGAATTGATGAAGGAAAGAATTAGACCAATATAGACATATGTGGGCACAACACTTTTAGCTTTATGCCTGCCTTAAAATCTTAAAGTAACAAGGCAAGAAAAAAAGTCCCCTGTTCGATTATTCTCCCATGTTCCTATTGCTTTGCTGCAAGTAAATTATTTTCTTCAATTCACTTTAGTGATTTGAGATCATTTCGCGTTGTCCTTATGGTTTCAATTTTTATAAAAATTGAACAAGGCAAGGCTTTATGGCTTTATGCCTGCCTTAAAATCTTAAAGTAACAAGGCAAGAAAAAAAGTCCGCTGTTCGATTATTCTCCCATGTTCCTATTGCTTTGCTGCAAGTAAATTATTTTCTTCAATTCACTTTAGTGATTTGAAATCATTTCGCGTTGTCCTTATGGTTTCAATTTTTATAAAAAGTACAGTCGTACTGGTTTAAATTCTGCCCTCTCTTCACCAAATAGGGACTCTTATTGATTTGGACTAGCTAGAATATAAAAAGACAGGGTGCCATTCAATAAAATTCTTAACTCAAATTGAATTTACAGTTTAGTAGTTGACCTGCAATACACCATTTAGCGATTTAACATACAACATTCCATTTACATTGGCAGCTATGTCAAAGGAAAAGTTTATGCTTCACAGTATACTATTTGGAGGTTCCATGAAGCTAAGTTGCTAACTGTTGGAAGCTGGTCACACACAATTCCTTCTTAGAAAAGATCGGAGTACACATAGTCTAGAATAATAGATTTTGTCACATGCAGTGTTCCCGTTCCTGTTCAGTTTGCAGTACCCTTACCAATTGATATAAGAGGAAACGTTAATTTACATGTTGCACTACTTTCCATATTGTACTGCAGAGTTCACAGCTGGCAGAGGAGAACATGCAACTCAGGAGCCAGGTATAAATTTCACTTCTGTAATCCCTTGGTTTGTTGAGATCAGTCCATCTGAATACATATTTGTTTTTTCTTATTCTGAATACAGGTATCCCAGATATCAGCACATGGCAAGCAAGTTGTTGCTGATACTGAAAATGTTATTACTGAAGATGGACAGTCTTCTGAATCAGTGATGACTGCTTTGCACTCTGGAAGTTCACAGTCACAGGATAACGATGACGGTTCGGATGTATCCCTGAAATTAGGGTTAGTTTTTTATAGCACTTTGTTTATGTGTTAAAGTTAAATTGCTATTCAAGTTTCAATGAACATACAGATCATATTATTCTTGCTTTAGTAGCTTTAATCCCTAGATGTGCCTATCAATTGGCAAGATAATAATTACTCTGTATGATTATTAGAAGACTATTTTTGTTTACATGGGTATAAATAATGTATCTTCGTTCTTTTGGATATATGTATAGCTGAGCTATGCAATTTTCTGGTAAAGCCAGACATGCAAACTAAAATACACATTTGGGCAATGCTTATTTTCTTAAATTCTATTCATGGTTGGGTTCCTCTCGAGTTCAACTTTCTCCATTCCGTGTGTCCTAATACTTCAGTAAATGTAGTTAAGCCACATTTGGTTCTCTAATAGTTTAAGAAGATTATAATTTTAACTCGTGTCTGGGGGTGTATTTAACAACGATAGGTGGTTACTCCCGGACTGAAGCTACATATCTGTGTTTGCCTAGTACTTGCTCATTTTTCATTGTAGATTTACTTGAACACCCGTACAACTTGCAGGTTGCCTTGTGGTGCATGGAAGTAACAGCACAAAAGCATCCATGCAGATCTGGTTGGAGTTGCGGCATCCAGTAGAGAAGAGCGCGTGTTATTGCCGAACCCAGGCTGCAATAATCTTGCGTTGGAAGCGAGATCAATTAACCTGATTTATCATCCTTGTGGCTGCATGATGCGATGTTCCGCCTGTACCGTTCTTTAGGACCTTAACATCAATGTATCCTTTTTGTTGAGGAGAACAGGAAGGGTTCATTAATTTCTTTGCCCCTTTTTCAGAAGTGTTTGTAGCCATAACCCGGCTACGTTATCAAAATATATGGTTTGAAGGATGCTATTGCTCTATACGGAAGAACACGATGCAGAGTTGCAGACGAGCTACAGTAACACAACAGTGATTTCCGTTAGGGATAGAAAGCGAACGGTTTCGACGCAGCGCACGACAGTGAACGGCAGCAGTACTTGTGCAGTTTCCTTTCTTTGATTTTGGACTAAATTAATGCATAACACTAGCATCTCTAGTTTCATTCATCAATGTTCGAAAATAATTTGCGGTGGTGTTGAAATAGTTTTAAAATTGATTAAATTAGCATCTTGAAGACAAAAAAATTATAAAAACTATGGTCAAGAGGGAGGTACGGTATGATCGTGCCCCAAACAATCTGAAGCTAACGACTCAACAAATGCAGATCCTGAGAAACAGACTATCTAGCTGATAACATTAATTTACTAATTAGTTATTGAATTTTATAATCCAAATTTAAAATCTAATTGGTTGAAAAGCTATAGATTTTTGAATTTTCGGAAGCTGCAGAACACATAATTTTTTGTTTTAATAATACATTTTTTATTCAAAATTTCAAATCTGGTATGCGGATTTCAGAAATTATAAAAATAGCCTTCTGTCGGGCTATGGTCTACCGATCTAGGACAAATCAGTCTAGATCGACGGGCGCTAGGTTTCATCTGCCCTAGATCGATAAATGGTTTGCCGATCTAGGCCTATATCGGTAGTTTATCGGCCGACAGAAGCCTGCGCCTGCTGATCCAGGCCGATCGGCCTAGATCGGCAGATGGTCTGTCGATCTAGACCGATCTGCCCTAGATCGGCAGACCATAGTCCAACAGAAGGCTATTTTTGTAATTTCTAAAATCCACGTACCAGATTTAAAATTTTGAATAAAAATTATATTATTAATATAAAAAAACTCCAGAACACACTAGGGCACGCATTTTCTGATAGCAATGAGAAGTGCACAAACATGGCCCACGCAGCAACAAACATCTGTCGAGCCAACAACCCTTGGTCTCACGCCCACGCGGAGGTCCCCTCCGATCCGCACCCCTCCTGTCCCCCTCCCTCCTTATTTGAATCAACCGCACCGCCCCCACCACAATCCACAACACTCTCCTCTCGCGTGACCGGAACCCGAGGCATCCACCGCCCTCGCTGCGCTCGCGACACCGCCACCTCGAGAACTGCGCCGCTAGGGTTTTCTCTACCTCTGCGATGGAGGGCGGCACCAAGGCGGCGGCGGCGGCGGAGGAGGAGGAGGAGGAGGAGGCGGCGGCGGCGAGGAACCCGAGATGCTACCTCGACGTGAGCATCGGCGGAGATATGGAGGGGCGGATCGTGGTGGAGCTCTACGCCTCCGTGGCACCGCGCACCGCGGAGAACTTCCGCGCCCTCTGCACCGGCGAGAAGGGCGTCAGCGCCGCCACCGGCGCGCCGCTTCACTACAAGGTTTGTCCTGGCCGGGGTCCCGTACTCCCGTGTGCTACTAGTAGTTTTCTGGTTCAATGGTTGCGAGGTCGGCAGTCGGCACATCACCCATGAGAGGTTTGGGTTTTCAATTTTTCATGCGGTCCGAGTGATTGTAGTTGGGGGGTGTTTAAGCTGTCCCAGTTGGGGATTGTGTGGTTTTGGTAGATGCATTGGATTTGTTTGTTGCATGTTAGCGCGATTTCGAACACTGACGATTAGTTTTTTGTGCTCACAGAGAGGTCCGCATGATTTTGTAATTATCGTGTTTGATAGTTTTTATTTGGTACAATTGTGGTTTTAACTTTGTTATTTGTGCAATTCGCGCAACGGGATGTTGACTTCGCGCTGAACAGCTGCAGCCGATTTGCTGCTGCGCAAGTTGATCCCCAAACAAACTGGCTTGCTTGGTCCCCAAACAAGCATGTCCATGGTAGTAGTATTTCTAGGCGTTTCTACGTTGTTGTTTCAGCTTTCGTTTTGAGTTGCCGCCTCCTGCAACAACCCCTTTTCAAGTCCTCGCCGCCCTGTTGCTTTGATTCGACAAATTTACTTTTGGTGTCATTGTTACGGCTTGTGCCTGCTGTAAGGTCGCATAGTTGGCGCTACTACTTTGTAACATTCCAATTAGTATTGCTGGTCCTATGGACCTCCTTTCGTTTTGACGTCATCCCAATGCTCACTCGCATGTTGTGACCTACTTTCTTATCTGGTCTTATGTACTCACTGACACTTAAAGCACCTTAGATATTTTTTAATTTATGCCTTTACTTTGTGCGGCTTTATCATTGGCAATGTTACAATGTACTAGGTATGCCTAAAATGTTTAAGCAGAGTTCTGCCATGTTTAGCCTGAAATGAACACACTGACTCGAAAAAACACAAAAAAGAACCTGCGTGTTTTGTAATTTTGATCATGTACTAGGACTCAGAAAATTACATGATTAGCATGGTTTCTCACAGCTTGTCTTGATATTATTCCGATTGTAAATTAGCCTTGAAGCAGCATCTGCCTTCACCAGGTTGACCTAGGTTTGCAATCCTTATTATTTGGGCCGTAAGTCAAGGACAAGCTAAATGGTTGCAATAGATTTTTATGTGCAACTGGTTCGATATGTCAACATGTTTAAGTGAGCAGCTGTCAGTTGGAATGATGAAGGTATGGAAACACATAAGTGGAACAAATAGTGATAAGTTCTTTCACTTGACTGTTGGGGAGCGACAGGGATCCAACTGTGCAAATTGCAGTTCTTTACTTTATTTCGTAGGGGTGGGACTCGAGATGCTGGCTATCCTTCCACTTAACTGCTGTCTATGATGCTATTTGGACAGACTTAGCATGATCTTAATTTAAAGTTTATAACCACCATCCATCCTTCTCTGAAAGAAAGACCATGATACGACTTTGTTACAAAAACAAGAATTGGTAGATTGTTAATGTTCACAATAGGTTTCATTTCTTTTTTACCATTGCAACTTGCGGGATCTTTAACCCCCAAGAAAGTTTTGCTGACTGCTTCAACTATTTTTCTTTCTTTTGTTGTTTTTACTCTTACTCTTCCAGGGTTCATGTATTCACCGGATTGTCAAAGGTTTTATGGTGCAAGGTGGAGATATTACTGCTGGTGATGGAACTGGGGGAGAGTCAATATATGGATTGAATTTTGAGGATGAAAATTTTGTTCTGAAGCATGAGAGGAAAGGGATGTTATCAATGGCTAATGCTGGTCCAAACACAAATGGATCTCAGTTTTTTATCACTACCACCCGAACACCACACCTTGATGGGAAACATGTTGTTTTTGGAAGGGTTATAAAAGGAATGGGGGTGGTTCGCTCAATGGAGCATGTTACTGTTGTTGAAGCTGACCGTCCAACTACTGATATTCTTATTGTTGATTGCGGAGAACTACCAGAAGGTGCTAGTGATGGAGTTGTAAACTTTTTCAAGGATGGTGACATGTATCCTGATTGGCCAAATGATCTTGATGAAAAGCCTGCAGATATTTCTTGGTGGATGAATGCCGTTGAGTCTGCAAAATCTTTTGGAAATGAAAATTTCAAGGTTCATTTTGCTTTATGGCATGCACTTTCTATAACATACTTGGGCAAGTTTTCTTTAGGTCATATGAGGAATTCCCTACTGTGCCATTATGTCTTGCATTATTATAATGGTAGCTGCATCATCCTATGTTATGTAATACCTGATGATGCTCCTGTTTGGAACTTATAACTGAAGTTATTTCCACCATGCAGAAACAGGATTTCAAGACAGCCCTCAAAAAGTACAGAAAAGCCATGAGGTACTTAGATCTTTGCTGGGAGAAAGAGGAGATAGATGAAGGTAGGTGTTCTTTGTTTTCCTACCAGTCTTCTGATTTGTTAATTCCACCGTGGCATGCCTTACTAGATGATTCTAACCACTTATTTATGTGCAGAGAAGAGCTCAGCACTGCGGAAAACAAAGTCAATTATACTTACAAATAGTTCTGTAAGTTTCACATCGAACCATTTGTTCTTGGAAAAATCATAATTCACAAGTGTCTGCCCTTTTGAAATAAACATCAGAGGTTCTATTGGTGCAACATCATTCATCAGTATTTTGTGAATTGCAGTCTTATGTTCTATTGCACTGTAAACTTCCATCTCTGATGTAGTGTTAAATCCACTTATGACTTCTACAGGCTTGCAAGCTGAAGTTGGGAGATTTGAAGGGTGCTTTATTAGATGCAGACTTTGCATTGCGTGAAGGGGAGGGAAACCCAAAAGCTTTTTTCCGTCAAGGACAGGTTAGTGTTTCTGTTTGGTGTTATATTACCTGAGAGAGCAAACGGAGCAAGCGGCATGGGAATTTTATGTTCTATAAAGACATGTTTTGATCAAACTATTACAGCTTACCCTTTCCCCCATGAATTCTAACTGTGTATGTTCAAACTACTACTTTCTTAGTTTCAAAATGTAAGTCATTTTGATCTTGTCTAGATTTATCTATAGATCAATGTATATGTTTTGTATATGTATCTAGATTTATTGATCTATAGATAAATCTAGGCAAGACCAGAATGACTTAAATTCTAAAACGGAGAAAGTACATATGTGTGGAGACAAACTGGTTCCATTGCATATGGTGTTTGATGTGCTCAAATTAATTTGTGGAGTTGTTGAACATGAGGTGTGTGTTAATGCCACTTTGGTGTACTTTTAGATGCATTAGCAGTAGTGCAGTACAGGACTACAGTCTACAACGTATTGTCTTGCTAGCCTTGATACACCACTATCTTTATCCTTGTTTTGGTCATTGTTGAAAAAATCGGCCGATTAGCCAATTAATTGGCCGACTAACTTGTACTCGGCAACATAGCAGTTAATTTATAGCATAATCGGCACATTAATCGGCTGACCGATTAATCGGGGTCAACCCAATTAATTGCTGAGCCGAATCAC
>KE372622.1:294092-310212 GCA_000418225.1 Zizania latifolia | reverse complement strand
GGAGGCTGAAAGATAAATAAAGTGTCACTACTGGCTACACTTTTGTGTGCTACTTATAAGAAATTTTAAAAACTTTAAGATAAAGATAGATTTATGTTTTATACTATATTTATATCATTATTTTAATTTCTAATATCATAATATGTTCACCACGCCATATGTCTATATGGTGACACCACACCACACGTCATAGTTGCTGTAATGTTATGAAGATGGTAGGTCGCCACATTTCGCCACGTTGCCGTAACAACTATGACGTGGCAGCATCTTTGCAGCTCCCGTGCATCACCTTGGCCTTCCTAATGAGCTTCTCCGCACCATCATTAAGCAAGATCGTCCTACAATGGCAGCACATGGGTAAAGATTCTGAAACTAGAATCGTATTATTAGCATATACTGTCAATGCCTGTACAATTAGTGCAGATTCACGGCACTGTAACTCTAGCTCCATCATTCTATTATTTCCCTTTAACCAGGTTAATTCTGAATAGATCTCGTCGGTAGACAGTAGTGCTTGGGGATTATACAGCATACCTGTTTTCAGGGTTTCTGACAACAAGGTTACGGATCATAAGACAGGCTTGCTTCTGAGTCGTTGCAGAGGAGGGAAACTTTTGCATTGCCTGTATCGCCAGAGTACCATACCCTACTCCGATTGCTCGAGCTGCATTTTCTGGTGACCGCAATGTAAGGATAGTCACCATAGACATTACCTACAAACTCATTTAGCTCAGAACATGGCCTAAAACAGCTCATATATATTATAGATGATTCCATATTTCTCATTTATATGTAGCACGGTAGTACCTCTTGTATTACTGGAGGGTCTTCAGAAAATCTGGATGTGAGCTTCAAGAACTTATCTAAACCACCTCGTTGAATGATAGTAGCCTTGTTTGCGTCACTTCCAGCAAGCTTCAAGCACAAAGAGTGGGCTGTAAGTATGATTTCATCCATGTAGGATTTCCTGCGTTACATGAAGTCATGAATGATGCATTCGTGTACCATACATACTACAGACCTTGGACAACAGAGAGCAGCAAGATCTTGCTATAACTTTGTTCTTCTGTTCGCTAGCCTCATCAATACAGTGAAGAAGCACATCAATCCCACCGTTTTCAGATATGGACCGGCATATTTCATCCTGAGGTAACACAAGAACTAAAGATAGTGAAGTTATCCTGAGGCAGCTCATAAGTCATAAGGGTATAGCTTACTGCATGTTTTTGGATTATGGCAACAGTTCCATCAAGTACATACAACAGTCAACAGGAGCCAAACAAACATGAGAAAAATAGCAAGAGCGAGATGATGGTGGGAAGTTGATTAAGAAGGGTGCAATACCTTTTAAAGCGTTGACTTCTCATGAATGCTAACTATATGCAATTCTATTCTTTCTGTCAGATAAATGACAGTTTGGTTATTAACATAAGAAATATCTATAAGACATTATAACAATGCAAAACAAAAACTTGAATTCCAGTGTAACCAAAAATCTCTTACATTGACAGCAATTGTCTTTCAAGCCGCACAAGCTGATGGTAAGCTGGAAGCAGCAACTTTCTCACGTAGTGCACTGACAAGAACTTCTGCAATTCCAATTTCTGCAAACCTCCTAGAATATCCATATACCTGCATCGCAAATGTTGGATCATCTCCTTGAATCAAAATTCCATTCATTTGACAAGTTTCAAATGGATGGATTGCCAAAAATGATGGTAAAAGATTCTCTGGGTATTTCTAATAGTTAGTCTTGAATTGAATAAATATGCATATCACATCAGGTGATATAAGCAAAATACATCGTCGACTAGCAAACAAAATGCATCTATGCTGATAACACCCAGACAATAAAATGTCCAGGTAGAGAAAGACGTGAGCATAAAAATATCTTGAGAAATTTTTTAAAAAAAACACCCTGCTTTTTCTGTCAGCATGATGCCTTATATCCTATCATTGCCATAAGTTTATGTCAGTAGTTCATGGCAGATACCAAAGTAACTCCATCTAAATGTCCAGTGAAGGACAGCATTTCACTTCTTGTTGGATTTTAATTGAAACAAATTTACCAAGTTATAATTTTGATATATAATTGCAGGTTAGTGCTCATCTCATACACACATCTGCATATTCTAACTCAAACTAATGTCATATACATATCCTCCCTCTCAAGTAAACTAACTTGCATGCAAAATCACAAACATGGCTTCTTTTTCTGTAAAACATAATCCTCAATTTTTAGCACATCCTAATGTTTAATACTACCAAAAAACATAGACAAAGGAAAGTTGACTATTAAGTTTCATAATAAGGTGCAAATAAGAATGGCCCACTTGCATATTTGACATACTTGGGACGCCACCACTCGATTGTCATCAGGTGTCAATATAACTCGTATGGCATCATACAAGCTTTGCACGTTGCTATTTGATTTCTCCCCCATAACTTGCAAAAATAATTCATCAACCTTCAGGTCCATAAAGCACTCTTTCACAACTTCATTGCCAGCAGATGCTGAAGCCACAACCCTAAAGCCACTTTCGAGTATATCTGAACTTTCTGAGCCTCCTTTCAAAATACCCATGACAACTTGGGGTCCTTCACTTTGCCTAAACTTTTCAGTGCTTCCAACATCTACAAATTGAATTGTTACTCCAAATGTCACGATAACAGAGCAGAAAATGCTTCTTCATATAGACAGTAATACGAAAATGAAATGATTAACTCAAAGGAAAGACAAAAGGAGCATGTATACAAGACACTGCCAATGAAATGCCAAGGACATTGAAGTACGGTGCCCTTGAAAATATATGTTGTATGTGCAATGACAGATCAAGGAATGGAACCAGTCTATTACTGTCTCTAAATGCCATTTGAACCTAGCAATTGGATGATGAATCTACTTTTAAAACTGTATGAATTTTGTGAGAATATCATACACATCATTTATTAGTACAACACACCATTCCATAACACTCACACATTTACATGTTATAAGAAAGTTATGTAAAAAGGAACAAATCCGTGCTTCCTTGTGCATTTCTAGGTACAATGTAGAATAATACTGAGCTACTATTTATGCGTCTATGGTATACTAGTTAACTACTCACAACCACAGATTTAAGCTTGCAAGTAAGAAACTAAGAACGGTATAACTAAAACACGTCCTCATATCTAAGAACAACCACAAGGACCATATCGACGTACCCCGGAGCAAGGAGCTTAGCGCATTCAAGCCCGAAGCAAGCTGTCACACCTACGGCTATAACACATGCGGCCTCTCCTCCTTAATCCCCGTTGACGAGCACAGGCCGATGAGCGCCTCCACCACGCCATTCCGAACCGAAACCGCAGCATTCTCCAACCCCTCTCCGGCGCACACCTGGCGCAACTCATCGAGCAGAGAGGTAAACGTGTCGAGATCATCCACGGAACTGCCACCGGCAATGGCACGGGCAGAGGCCTTAAGCTCGTCTAGCACCCGCATCACCGGGCTTACCTCTGCCGCGGCGGCATCTCCAGGCACGCGCTTGATGATCCCTGGTGTAGGAGGCAACGGCAGACTCGTGTGACGTGTGCAAAACTGGGAGAGATGTGGATCTGGATGGGATGAAGAGGAGTTCGTGGGTACCGGAGAGGTCGGCGCCCTGGAGGGTGAGAACGTCGACGGCATCGGCGAGGGCCTCGTCAGGGTCCATGCCGAGGTCCTCCATGTTCTCCCGGACCATGGCATCGAAGGCCTCCTGACTCCTGAGAGATCGCGATCGCCATTTCTCGCTTGAGGCTTCGCTGCCAACCGCGAGTGAACCGAAGAAAAAGGGGGATTTGCTGGGGGGTTTCCTTTTCAAAACAGAGGGGTTGTTTCAAATTTTGAATTTATGGGTCTTTGCTTTGTTTTTGTTAGTAACTGATACTATTAGACTAAAATTTGAATTATGTCTGTTTGATATCAAATTTTGCCTTCATGTGTATACCTAAAGACATGACCTGGTAAAAATGAGAAAAAAGTGATTTACATGCGAAATTGATGTGTTCCTCTAAGAATCATCGACTAAGATTGGTGTGTTAGTGTTTTTTTTTTGTTGAGAATGGTTAAAAAATGAGGTAACTAGCTGGCAACTGGTCCAGAGCAAGGGAACGAAGAGGGGTGGTTACCGGAGATAAGACTATAAATTTGAATTTGATTTAGTTTTAAAATTTATAAAAAATTCTGGCCATTAACATACTGTGAATTTATGGTTTTTATATGAACTACTATATTTTTTGTGCAAATTTGCGTGGCTTTATATTATAGTTTATTTAAAATTAGAATTGGACTTGATACCCAACTTTAGTTTTTCTTTCTATAAATACTATAAAATATAAATGTATTTTATATACAACTTTACATTCAATCTCTACTGATATAAACTTATAATTTGGACCTACAATAATCTAACAGCATATATTTTTCTTTTTTCCTGATTAACATGGTAATTTCTAGGTCTTCTGAGCAAATATGGTGGCTCCTTTTCGATGAAGTAATAATTCGTCTACCCCTCTTATTGATAATTAATAAATATCGATTTGTACTTAGTTTATGATTGTTTTCATGTTTTAATAATTCCAAAATTAGTAATTAATAAATATTAAATTTTAACTTGGTAGAGTTAAATATATGGTTTAGTAATTATGAAAACTTTAATTAATCAAATTGAGTTATACTCAATTTAAAGTCTCAATCATAGCATTCTTTGTGATCTAATAATTCCGAAATTCATAATTAATAAATATAAAAAGGATAGATGGGCTTTAGAAAGTCCACAAAGTTAAAGTTAGATTAGCCCACAACCTCGTATATGGTCCATAGGTATATACACCATTAATCATATAACTTATCTAATCAACCGACACATTTTTCTGGTAACTCCATTGGCTCGGTTGGATGATGAGCTGAGCTCCATGGATCCCTATGGTATCACGTTTTCCCCTTGGTAGAACAAGTCTCAACATCAGATTTTCCCTGCGTTCTCTTTATTCTTGTTTGGTCTCCTGTCTACACAAAACCATCCATTCTCTAGTCTCCTTTTGTTCTTTTCAAAAGCTCGAAAACGATGCGAGTTACGGCAAAAGTGCAGGGAAATCCAGTGAATCGGCCGCACCATGAGCCCATCATTTGGCCTGGAGCGTTGCTTGCTTCAGATCCAAATTAACGCAACAACCACCGTGTGGTCGGCAGGACAGAACAGGGCGTTGAAACGAAGGACACGACCAAGCAACCGGCCAGCTACTGCATCCATCACCTTCTGAATTCGACAGACATGCCTGCCTCACTGACGCCGATGCGTGATGCATCTGAACCGAATCGATCTGCATGTTCAGATTTTCCCTCCATGAGATGCGTCGCACGTCGTCGGGCAGGGGATCGCATCTGTTCGTGCATGCATGGCAGCCACGTCTTGTTTGACCCGGGAGAGGCAGTACTGAATGCGGTGGTCAGATAATCCTGCTAATCTAGTTCAGGTCACCGATGATTTTGATGCCCGTGTGGCCATGTCCTCTTCTTGCTTAAGAGAAGGAAATCTATTACTATCATACTATGGTCTTGAATGAACTGTGTTTATGTGATGTCGTATGATTTATGAGCTGATGACTCATCTGCGTGTTGTATTTGATGATGCATTACTGATACGCGTGTTGTATTTGATGATGCACACACACTAATTTGGCTCTTAATTCAGAACATGGTTAGCACTACGAATCCCTGAGGCAGCATTGGCCGTATATATTTGGCTTCAGAGAGAGCCCAAATATTGCACTGGCAAAACTTCTCAACAACGGATCGATGTTGACAACGTGACTAGCAGTACAAAGTGCTATGTCCATTTTAAAACAGATGACGTTTTTGATATCGATACAAATATACAATCTCCAATACGAATTTATGCACACCACAATTTCTATTTAGATATTTATAAAAAATATTAAATATATATTTATAGGTTCCATTTCGAACACGATAATTTTACAGTATAAGCTTCCCGTATGAACCATGAAAAATTACCGCATTCTAAATTGAGCATACAGAAAATTTTATGTATTGTCACTGTTCCAATAAGATGAAGAAAAAGATCTCAAAGCTGACGAGGAGAATCCATCATTCTTCTGCTAGGAAACGAGATTGTTGCCATGGATTTTTACCCACCGGTCATCGCCGACCTGGCGGTGCGACGGTGGCCGAAGTGCAACGATGAACCGTTGAGCCCTTTGGCCAGCCGGTGGAGGCCGGGGTTCAGGCGGACGCAACCCATCACGCTCTGCCGGTGCGGCGATGACAGCCCTTCCTCCGCCGCCGCTGCAGCCTTCTTGCTCTGCCTCTTGTGCTTCGCGGCGGAGGCATCGGCGCCGTTGGCAGCAGCCACGGACTCCGCGTTAGTCTTCTTGGAGAGCGTGCCAAGCTGTTGCACCGGCGAGTACTTGAAGATCGGGTCCGTGCTATTGTTGCCGGCGGCGCGAGCTTTGGCCGCTGACCTCCGGAACAGGAGCATATCGCTGAGCCGCCACTTCTTCCTCCAGCCACTAATCTTCGTGGCCGGAGGAATGGAGCGCGGGGACGTGGCGGGGTCGGGCTTCTTCGGCGAAGAGGCTGTTCCGAAGTCGGCTGCGGCGTCTTTGGCGCCGGCGCCAAGAGGGGAGGGGGCCTTGGTCGCCTTCGCCAGTGGGGCGGCGAGTGGGTCAAAGTCGGCACCCGATCCGACCAGGGCACGTAGCCGGGGAGACCACATCGCCGCCTTGGACGGTGACCGTGGCGATGACCCGACGCTGCCGCAACGTGGTGGTGGCTTCAGGGGACGGATCTTTCCCTCGTCGAAGAGCTCGTCGGCGGTAGTGAGTTCGGGCGCTTGCACGCTCTTGTCGAGGAGGACGCCGAAGTCGAACTCCGTGTCATCCACCTCCCCGTTGGCCGTCGCGGCGGCGCAGGCGAACTCGGGCTTCAGCTTCCCCGGCGTCTCTTCCCAGCAGAACGGTACGGTGGAGGTGGCAGTGGAGTAGGACGCGCGGGGCTGGAAGTCGTCGTCGTCGACGGCCCTGTCGTGGTCTGCGCCGTTCCCGTCGACGCTGTCGAACTGAGCGTATATCGCTGCGGCCCGCGTCGGGCTGGCGGGCGCGCTGGTGAAATACTGGAAGAGGTCGAAGGGGTCGGCTTCGGAGACGCCGGAGGCGGCAGACTGGTGGAGCTCGAACGGGTTGGGCGACGGGGGCGCCGTCACAGCCGTGGCCAAGAACGGGTTGGCCTCCATGTCGCCGGCGGAGGCGAACGGGTTCGCGCCCATCGACGCTGCCGGGAAGGCGCTGAACCGAAAGTCCTCCTCTTCCTGCTGCCGCTGCCGCGGCGGCGGCGGCGAGGCGGGCAGCGTCGCGAGCTCCATCACGGTGGTGGGTTGGGGAGGAGTGCGCGGCGTGGCGAGAAGTTTTGAGACGGGGAAGCCGCGAATGGGATGGGAGGCGAGATCGACGTGCCGGGAACTTCAAATGGAACGCTGATTAATCGTTGCCGTATTGGGTTCAGGATCCGAATTAGCAACCACTAATTGTTTTTTGAAAGCAGCAGAACATCTAATAATCGGTGTATTAAGTATTTGAGTTGGTGGTGACAGTCAATTAAGATATGTTTTTGAATATATCTCAAGTTAAAAAAATCATTCATAGTGCATCCACGAGGCAATGAGCCCGTGACCCACTGGCTCCTAAATTTCTGATGGGCCGGATAAAGCGAGCAGGCTATTATCAGTTTGGCCCAGATCGATTTCCTCTAGTTTATGCGTTAAAATCCAACTCGAAAATGTCAATACGTCCTCTTGTTTCGGAAGAAAAACATCAGAATTTGAAAAACTCCGAAAGGCCCAAGATTTGCAAAACTCTCCTCCCTCCAGTGTACATGCTGCAGAATGCGGACACGTTCATGAAACGCCAAAATTCCTAAGGCACTTGCGTGTACCATAGTTCACTCCAACCCCGAATCTACCACACGAAATTCAACCAGAAAATCCCAATCACTCCAGAAAAATCCATCAAAAAATGAATTTTGAAACGCAGATTTTTTTTCTCCTCGCCTTCTTTAAGCCCAGAAGAAAAAAAAAAGAGAGGCAAGCAGCCCAGGAGAGGAGTAGAGGACGGGGGCGGAAAGCCTAATCGCGAGCGACGAGCTACGCCGCCACGTTGCCCCCTCCTCCAATCCACACACACAAACCCCAGGCGCCGGCAAGCTGGACACCTACGCCATGGAGCGGGTGGCGCTGCTCCGCACCTCCGGCCGCCGCCTCCTCCACCGCTGCCGCAGGCCCAGGCCCGTAGTCCACGCCGCGGCATCGTCCGCGCCCCGCCGGCCGTCGTCCTCCTCCTCGTTCTCCTCGCGCAACTACGCTGGTCTACCGGGCGGCGCGCGCCTCCTGACCACCGCCGCGCCGCTTCACTGCGCTGGACGGTACTGGCCGGCTGCCGCTCCCCGCCTCGTTCGGCGCCTCTCCGCCCCTGCTGTCTCCACATCGCCCTCGCCCGTGCCCCATGGTAAGAGCTGCCTTTGCCTGAACTCATCTCTATCGGAAAAAGCTAACCGTGACTGCCATTCCAAAAATAGTCGCTCAACTCGCTCGGAAGTTCATAACTGATTGGCAGTAAAGGCATATATGAAAAAAGGTGTGAGGTTGCATTGAGATAAGCATGAAAATTGTTTATTATCATTAAAGTTCTGCATTTTACTTGAGCTCATGAGTTTAGTGGAGAAAAAGGGGATAGCTCAGAAGACACTGCTTGAGGAAGAACCAAGCATTCAAAACGGTCTCCTTTTGTTATTCAGAGTAATCCAGTGATACTCTTGTTACTTGCAAGTTGCAACTTGAGAATGAATGTGTATTTTTTTCCTTCTGACACAAGCAGATACAGATGATGTCCACGAGTATGCTGCACTGCTAGGATTTGAGAAAGTCTCTGAACAGAGCATAGATGAGTGCAAATCAACTGCAGTCCTTTACAAGCACAAGAAGACAGGTGCAGAAGTGATGTCTGTGTCAAACGATGATGAGAATAAAGTGTTTGGCATTGTTTTCCGTACTCCTCCGTAAGTTCATTTTTTCATTGTTTCATTGCTTAAATCTATCAAAAAATTGAAGCAAGGGAATGTATTCACCAATGAGAAAAGAAAAGAATAAAATAATGCATTTAAGCATACTGTGATTTTTAAAGTACACTTTTATTACCAGGAAAAATTCAACTGGCATACCTCACATCCTTGAACATAGCGTTCTCTGTGGATCAAGAAAGTACCCTTTGAAAGAGCCATTTGTTGAGCTCTTAAAGGGCAGTTTGCACACTTTCCTCAATGCATTCACTTATCCAGATCGGACATGTTATCCAGTTGCATCAACAAACGCTAAGGTGATAAAAAGTTGCTAAAGTTATTTATTCTTTGACTATTTATAGCATTATCAGTTTATCACCATTCATGTTGTCTTGCAGGATTTCTATAACTTGGTAGATGTATACCTTGATGCTGTCTTTTTCCCTAGATGTGTTGAGGACTTCCAAACATTTCAACAGGAAGGTTGGCATTATGAGCTTGACAATCCTGAAGAAGAGATATCCTACAAAGGTTTGACTACTCGTTCTATTTTGACAGAGTGAGCACCCCTTCAAAAGGTGTCTGTATATAATACTTTTAACATGTTAATTTTAGGTGTTGTCTTCAATGAGATGAAAGGAGTTTACTCTCAACCTGACAACATAATGGGACGTGTATCTCAACAGGTTGACTATTTTTTCCATTTCATCTGTTCAGTCTCTCGGTTGTGAGTTTGTAAGATATTGAAATTATGTTTTTTGTCGACTTTTACATGACCCCCCCTGGATCATCCTGTTGGATAAGAGCCTATCATGGTCATATCTTTTTCCCTCAATCTATCTATTGCAAATATTAAACTTACGACCATGTTATTTTCTTTAATTTCAATAAATTCTCCGTATGGTCATACACTCATATCAATTGAGACTTGACATATTTCTCTCATTTTTCTGGTTAACTGTTTACCTGAAAATTTCTATAACCCATGGTCCAGACTGTTTCATTTCCTCCAGTATTTATCATCCTGCTTCCCTATTTTAAACAATAAAGCACATTAGCAAGCTGTAGCTTCAGTTATTCCGTATATGCTTCTTCGATGCATGCTTCCTGGTTTATTCAATTGTGTTAATAAGCTGATGCTTGAATATCCCTTTGTACTGTTTTTGACAAATCGAAAAGACGGTCTTGTATAGTTTGTTGTCATCATTCTAGCTTCTAGATGGTAAAGTGAAAAATTAGTAAGTTACTAACATATTTGAACTTTCTGTAGGCACTTTTCCCTGAGAACACTTATGGTGTGGATAGTGGTGGAGACCCAAATGAAATCCCAAAGCTTACTTTTGAAGAATTCAAGGTTTTGTGAGAGATTAAATTCATTCAAAAATTGGTGTTCTCATTGATTGCTATAATGATATGTAGACTGTAGTAGATCATGTGTTCTTACCCTTTACCTGCAACGTTACATGTTTTTACACTATACCATTTAGCTTTGCCACAGTTAGAAGTTCTGATGATTTTAGTTTTTATTGGAATTATAAAGAGGAATTGCTGCATCATCGCATCATCGCATCATATTTCTTTTAGGACCATTGTACCAATTTTTTGTTTTTTTGGAGTATCAGTAAGCCAGCACTGTTTGATTAGTTTGTTTCTCATTCAAATCCTTGCCTTTTATGTCTTACGTTCAGGAGTTCCACAGTAACTATTACCATCCAAGTAATGCTAGGATCTGGTTCTATGGTGATGATAACCCAAAAGAGCGCCTACGCATTCTAAGTGGTAAGGCAGCTATACAACAATAGTTACCTGTGCTTATTTTACAAGATTGTTTTCTAACCACCTTTTGCTGGTATTGTGAGTCATGTTTTTCTGCCATGTCTTATCCCCCTTCTATAGAATATCTTGACCAGTTTGAAGCCAGCCCTGCTCCTAATGAATCAAAGGTTTGGCCACAAAGGCTTTTCAAAGAACCAGTGAGAATTGTTGAGAAGTATCCTGCTGGTCAGGAAGGTGATTTGAAAAAGAAATATATGGTGTGTATTAATTGGCTGTTGTCAGAGGAGCCACTAGACGTAGAAACTGAGCTTACACTTGGTTTCTTGGACCACCTTTTATTGGGAACCCCTGCTTCGCCACTTAGAAGGATTCTTCTTGAAAGTGGTTTAGGAGATGCTATAGTGGGTGGTGGTGTTGAGGATGAGCTCCTTCAACCACAATTCAGTATAGGTTTGAAAGGTGTATCTGAGGATAACATTCAGAAAGTTGAAGAGTTGGTAATGCAAACTTTGAAGAATTTGTCAGAGGAAGGGTTTGCACCAGAAGCAGTGGAAGCATCTATGAACACAATTGAATTCGCTCTTAGGGAGAATAACACAGGGTCATTCCCTCGGGGCTTGTCTCTGATGCTTCGTTCGATTGTACGAACACCTTACTCTTGTTTATTTTCATTTTGAAATATAAATACAGATGTGTTTGGACATACTAATGATTTATTGCCACAATTTTCAGGGCAAATGGATATATGACATGGACCCTTTTGAGCCTCTGAAATATGAACGCCCATTGCAGCACTTGAAAGCACGTATTGCAGCAGAGGGATCAAAAGCAGTATTCTCACCACTCCTGGAGAAATTTATATTGAATAATGCGCATCGTGCCACAGTTGAAATGCAGGTCTAAAGCACCTCAGAAATTGTATATTAAGAGAACATTGTTTTTTATTTTGGTTGATGCATCAGATATCCTTAAAATTAAAAACTTTGTTGTGCAGCCGGATCCTGAGAAGGCCTCACGTGATGAAGCCGCTGAGAAGGAGATTCTGAAGCAAGTAAAATCTAGCATGACTCCAGAGGATCTTGCAGAGTTGGCACGTGCCACAAAGGAGCTAAAGGATAAACAGGAAACTCCAGATCCTCCGGAAGCTCTGAAAGCTGTTCCTTGCCTGTCGTTGCAAGATATCCCTAAAGAGCCTATTCATGTACCTATAGAGGTAATTCGTCAGCTTGCATTTATGAGCCATTTTGTCAATACAAGAATTTATTGATTTACTGGCAAAGCTAACTTCTGGGAGTTATACCAAATAGTTCCTTATCCTACAAGATCAATTGTCTGACTGAGCAAGAGATTGGTGGGAAGTTACTATGTTTTTTCTGCTTCCTAAAGCTATTAAATCAAAATATTTAGGAGAAGCTAGGCCTAACATCCTGATCCGAGACCTACTGCTATTTTCCAGTTTATGAATTATAGAATAGCACAGCATAGACTCCTATGTCCTAAGAGTTTGACCAAATTAGACGTAAGTGTAAAATATCATTTGCAAAAATATATGGGAGGGTTTACAATGTTAGAACTATAAATTGTCTATTAAGAGTTACTGCTATCTTTTTTCATTTTACTATTTTATTTAGACTAGAGTATGTAATATTCAAGTCATATGTAGGTGGGTGAGATAAATGGTGTCAAGATTTTGCAACATGATCTCTTTACCAATGATGTCGTCTACTCCGAAATTGTATTTGACATGAGTCCATTGAAGAAAGATCATCTACAGTTATTGCCATTGTTCTGGTGAGCCAATTGATCAATACATTATTGTTAGTCTACCATGAAGATGTACTTTTTTTGCTCTATCTGTGCCTTCAGATACCATGAGGTATTTGAACTAACTTTGAACGTATCTGCCAGCCAATCTTTGCTGGAGATGGGTACAAAAGACATGGACTTCGTGCAGCTTAATCAACTAATTGGAAGAAAAACCGGAGGCATATCAGTTTACCCATTCACATCTTCAATAAAGGGAAAAGAAGATCCTCTTACTCACATTATCGTCAGGGGAAAGTCTATGGCAACACGAGTAGAAGATTTGTTTAATCTGGTATGCTTGTGATCCTTGTCTGTGCAAACCATACATGCAGAGCCACAAAGGTTATGGTAGGGTGTGGAATACAGGCTTAAACCTGTTTTCTATGGAACTCTGTAGTGATGCAATTACTGCTGATGTGTTTACGTTATGAAAATAAGCTATTGTTTTGTTCTTTCAGATTTACTGCATTCTCCAAGATGTTCAGTTCACAGAACAACAGAGGTTCAAGCAGTTTGTTTGTCAAAGTAAAGCAAGAATGGAGGTAATAACTGTTATCTTTACTATGTGTCTATGTGGACTGTCATATGCTTGCATGCAATGTGGTTATCTAATGATTTGTTCAACACAGAATCGATTGAGGGGCAGTGGCCATGGCATAGCAGCTTCTAGAATGGATGCTAAGTTAAATGCAGCTGGATGGATTGGCGAGCAGATGGGTGGTATTAGGTAAGATCTTTACAGTAAAATAACCAGATAAGCATTTGATTGTTAATTCAGCTGGTTTTCAAAACTGAACATAATTACATGACTATGGGGTGGTCTACCCTCTACTGC
The DNA here is from genome assembly GCA_000418225.1 of Zizania latifolia. NCBI lineage: Eukaryota > Viridiplantae > Streptophyta > Magnoliopsida > Poales > Poaceae > Zizania > Zizania latifolia. The sequence continues at coordinate 296,698 of KE372622.1, read as the reverse complement.
AATTCAAATCGAACAATTTCCTGTTTGGTTATTTTTATTTTTATGTTACTTTTGTTTGAATAATTAGCCTTCCTGCATTTTTGGAAGCCATTTGTAAGAGGCTAAGAGCTGCATTAATCATCCCCACAAGTAGCTATCATTTTAATCAATATTGCATTTGTTTAAGTGTGCATTTTTCACTACGAAATCTGTATGTGAGACAGTCATGTTCTCCAGTATTGATTTTTTTTTCTTGTGCTATGGCTAGTTATCTTGAGTATTTACGTGACCTGGAAACGAAGATAGATCAAGATTGGGATAAAATATCATCTGCACTTGAGGAAATGAGACAATCACTTTTTAGAAAGGATGGTTGCCTGGTCAACATAACAAGCGACTGGAAAAACCTTGAGAAATCTAACAAACATATTGCCAAATTTCTTGATTCGCTACCAAGTACAACATCCGTTGGAAGTGATCCATGGCTTTATCGACTGCCATCTGTTAATGAAGCTATCGTTGTCCCGACTCAGGTTAGGAAATTTGTCTAGCATTAACTTTAAGTTGTCTTTGCTAGATTATTACTCCCTCATTGGCAGTACGAATTATGAGTCCCAACTAATTTTGTTATCTGAAGGTTAATTATGTTGGAAAAGCTGGAAACCTGTACCAAAGTGGATATCAGCTCAATGGAAGTGCCTATGTCATCTCCAAGCACATAAGCACTACATGGTTGTGGGACCGTGTTCGAGTTAGTGGTGGTGCATATGGAGGGTTTTGTGATTTCGACACTCATTCAGGTTTGTTGATTTTAGACCTGCTTCTTGTCTTCTCATTGTTCTTTTTAAATAACTGGTAACACTTTCTGCTAATCCAAATTACTCACGCAATGCTAATATTCTTTCCTTTTCAGGAGTATTCTCGTACCTGTCATACCGTGATCCAAACTTACTGAAAACACTAGAGGTTTATGATGAGACAGCTAAGTTCCTAAGAGAGCTAGAAATGGATGATGATGCTCTCACAAAGGCTATTATTGGTACCATAGGTGATGTTGATTCCTACCAGCTCCCTGATGCTAAAGGTTACAGCAGGTATGTAATCCTTTCTGTATTCTGCTTGCTCGCATTCAGCACAACTGAATTGTTTGCACAGTATGTGAGTTTCAACTAATATCTCTACTTTAATGTGTGCTGAACTGCTGATGCTAGGTTTTGTAAATCAGCATCATGTTGCTGGTTGCCATACTATTGACTGAGTTGGTATCCATTTAAAGATTAGAATTCTTTTTTTTGATATGCAATCATTAATCTTTTTTGTTCATTTTGTTATGGATTGCATGTGTCTTGCAGAGATTCCACATGTCGTTTTTAAATCAAGTACAGTTTAACTTGGATGTGATTGTCAAACATGGATGTAGTTTATGGACAAGAAGGATATCATACTTATGCACATGGTACAATAACACATTATGAATACAAAGACACTAAACACGCATTTTTTTCCTTTTTCCAGTCTAATGCGGTATTTACTGGGCATCACGGAGGAGGAACGCCAGCAACGACGTGAAGAGATACTATCAACCAGGTAATGAAATCCATGGTCCAAACTCCGAAGTCATATATACCTTTTCGCTTTTCACTTGCGGATCTGTCACCTTTATGCATAACTTTGCTGTGTTGGTTTTCATGTTGGCAGCTTGAAGGATTTCAAAGAGTTTGCCGATGTGGTCGAAACTATTAAAGACAACGGCGTCGTGGTTGCCGTTGCCTCACCTGAGGATGTCGAAGCTGCAAACAAGGAAAATCCCTTGTTTTCAGACATCAAGAAGTGCCTGTGAAGCTGCTCCTTTGCTGCTGCCTTCGCAGGATTTTAGTCTAGATCTGCGCAGCGCAGAGTTCTTCGAGTTTTCTTGAATGCTGAATGATGAATCTGACGGTATCCAATCATGATTTTTTTTCTCGCAATTTTGTGGGCGATAATTAGTTACAGTTTGACGGGCAAAGCACATCAGTGTATTCTAGACTTGCACTGCTGCTTCCAAACAAGTCAGATGTACGCAAAGTTTCTGACAGAAGATAAGGAAGATGTTGCTTAAATTATTGCTCCAGATTTTCCGATTGGGTACACGGATGAATGTTTACGCATGATCAGCGTCACTTGCTTAGATCGGTTTGTTGCAACAAGTTTTATCGAATTATCTGTGAATGATCTATCGTAATGAAACCGAATCAAACTGTGTGCATTTAACTGAGATAACCATCTTGTGATAGTGAATGTAATAATGTCACAGATCATTGGGCATTTAATAACCAGTTTTCACTACGATTCCAATATAGTTGTTGATTACTAGTGATTAGTAATTACAGCTCAGTAATAACCACTCTTAAGAAAAAGTTATGTAGTAACCTCAACCAAAGAATGAGACCGCTAATCCTGCAACGTCGACGGTGACACATCTCACTTCCTGCCGCCGCGCTGCTGCTGCTGCTGCGCCTGGTGCTGCTGCTTGTGCAGCTGCGCCGACGCGATGGCCAGCATGGAGCGCACCTTCGCAACGGCGGCCGCCTTCTCCGGCGGGCAGCTCGCCAGCGCCACCCGCAGCGACCGCACGGCGGCGTCCGCCC
>KE372622.1:264828-293887 GCA_000418225.1 Zizania latifolia | reverse complement strand
GATAGCGGCGTCGATCTGGGACATGAGGGCCTCGGGCGTCGAAGGGAAGCTGCGGATCGCGTCGAACGGGCTCCAGCCTTGTCCCCCTCTGCCGAACCCGCCGTACATGGCGGTGCGGCGATGCGGAACGGTGGGTGGTTAGAGTCGCGACTCGCGAGGAAGACGACCGGGAGGCAAGGCTGGAAGAGAGCTACGCCTACTCGAACTAGTAATTCAGATTTCAGAACCCGGCCGAACGCCAAGGTCCAATCCTTGTTACGTGTCCTTGTCAAATTTCTTATTGGAGGATGATTAATGGTCTTATTATCGGATTAATTTCTTTTTTGTCCCAAATTAAACGGACTTTATATTTTTACATATTCCCAATATATGTTAGACTTAGAGTCTACATATCATTCACATATATGAAATAAAAATAATTATTTAAACATATGAGATAAAAATACAAAGGTCAATAAATTATGTAGCACAAAAGTACAAATCAAAATACAAACTTCACAAAACAAATTATATAGGATAAAGGTACAAGAGAGTGCATGATCGAGGAATAGGATCGTAACGAACTATAGATCACAGAGATACAGAATTGGCATGGAAAATGTACGAGAGCGCAATTGATCGAATCAATGTATTTAATCAGTCACCATCAATTCCTTAGCCACACAATAAGCCTCCCTCAAATGAACCTTTTGCTATCAAAACGACTAATCTAAGGTTTGCACCATTTCCGTATGTATACCGAGAAAAGGTTAAGAGAAACGTATCGTGGCAAAAGTGAAGAAAAAAGAGAGAAGAATTGCTATTTGAAGTTTTTAAGGCGAAGTTTGCATCAGTACAAATCCCCCGATCTAAAATGAGCTTATGGGGCCTAACAGCTCAAGCGCTGATGACGCCTGACATCCAGGGCACGAGTACAGGGGCAGTGGGATGAGAATTTCTGTACGACTCTGAATACTTGTCTTTGAAGTTGAGTTTCGGGTGGTCAGCCTGCATGCGTTGAACCATCACAGAATTGATTGATTAGCCCATCCGAAGAAATATACTATTTCATGCCACTCTCACACGAAAAATACATTGAACAATTCCCAGGCGATTTAATAAAGGAACCTTTGACCAAGATAAACATAAAATTCATATCAAAAACTATCTGAAAAGTAGAGGGCAATGAGATTCACCTTTTTCAAAGCAACATTATGGTAAGCCATAATTATGCATTATAATTTGATAGCTCATATTAAATGTTTTTACAATAAATTGAGTATCACTATTTTTTTGACAAAGCATCAATCATAAAGCTACTGCAGATCAATAATTAAATATAAAACAAACAGTGCTAACAACACACAGATCGAGAAAATGCACAAGCATACACCAGCGCTAGTAATCCCATTGTAAAACTTGTTTCTATAAATTGTGTGAAACTAGCCCAACATATTAACAGTGCAGCTAACAAAATTAAACTGCATTGGGAAGTGCCAAGCTTCTGTAGTTCTGTTGGATGAGTGTGGATAGGTAACTCAAGCTAATGTTATGAGCTTGTAGCTTGAACTCACAAGAAAATGCTGCATGCAGAATTGCAATATATATTGTACACCAGTACCACCTTGTATTTCACTTGGCATTCAAATCCTTCACTACTTAAATGGTACAATAAAGGGCCTTAATGCATAAATATATTCCATCATTTTTATACAGTAACTAAACAGAAAGCTATCTCATGAGACATGTAAAATGCATAAAAAAATTGAGGTTCTAATACAGTAATACTCATCTAAACAAAAAATGATAAAGATGCAAATTATTAAGGGTAATAATATCAATGGTTGGTGCATAAATATAGAACAAAACCGAGTATACCTGTTTCAACCAGCACTCCTGATGTTTATGCTCATATTTATCTGGAGAGAAGCATCCAAACTCCGATGGGCAATAAACCCATATGTTGCACCTAAGTTCACCTGGCCTGGCATTCTTAGCCTGGTCTAGACATGCTTGACAACAATCAGCAGCAGATTCTTTGGGGTGTGTTAAGCCCCATCTAACAGCAGAGCCATCATAATCAGTATGTAGCTCAGCATTGCATTGTGGGGGCAAAGGTGGACCTGCTATTATCTCTTCTTCTGCAAGGATTAACATAGATTGGAAATTCAAATCTTGATTTGAGATTATTAAAATATGGTCATGAGCAATGCTAGGGAAATAACCTTCTGGTTCATTCTCAGGTTTGTCATCATGTTCAGTGTGTGAGACTTCTAATGGTATCCAAAGACCAATGTCCTCCATCAGCACATTCCAGTTGAACTCCAGGGCTCGCTTTAACATTCCTACAGAAAAATATTGAAATTAAGTGTCACAGCTTATAGGAAAAGGCATTTAGTGAGCATCACTAATGAGTAGTATCAATAGCAAAGCTCGCATACGTGCTTCCTCACTGTAGAGTCCCAACTTTGTTGAGTTCTGAATAGATGCACTCTTGATATCTTTTAGCTTCTCGACACGCCATGTCTCCACTGCTTCTGTTATGCATAAGAAAAAAAGACACGTAGGTACTCCAATATCACAAATCAAGAGAACTACTCAAATAGTCGAATGATTTGTGGAATACTACTAATAAATTATAAATCAGTACAGAAATTATATCTTACCTGTTGCAAAGGCAAGCGGCAAAACAATTATAAATTTATAGGGCAAATTGAAACGGCATTCAGTTATGATGTAGTACTGATAGATTTGGAAGTCACAGGAAACATTATGCGAGCAAATTATGGCAAACTGCAGACTGAAGGCAGCTGATATCATCACACTATGCACCAGAGACCTCTCCTAATCATCTGCATTCGACAGTACTGACATCTCACTTTTTTCCTGCCATCTAGGTCAATTCATATGTAATATGTTCAAAGAGTCCCAGCAAATCAAGGTACTCAAACAACTGCTGCGTTGATACACCATGGGGCAATCACGTGTAAAAAAGTTTATTCTATAACATGTCGATTGAGAAAATGCAACTAAAAAAATGGCACTTGCAAGAGAGCAATCTATCTTGCCAGCAATGCAACAAGGAACTGATGATTGCACAGAAATAAAGAAAGAATACCTTGTTCAGCTCTCGCTGAATCCGTCAAATGACATGATTACAAAATAATGAAATAGGCCCACATAAGCAAGTCAACTCGTCAACAAAAACTAGACAAGATTAACGCACGACTCCAAATAACGCCGCACGAACAAGGAAAATGGTATTCAAATTCCGAATCTAGAGGCCATACCGTTTTCCTGATTAACTAGATATGAGAATGCGAGAATACCTCGCTGCTGAGCGATACTGCTGTTATCCCCCAAGTCGTGCAGGCACCGCACAATCTCATACGAGACCTTCTGCTTCAGCTCCAGCGGCAGTTCCTTCCGCCTCTTCTCCTCCCGCGCGAAAATCTTCCGCAGTTTCTTCACCTTTGACACCAAAAACTTTTCTGGATTAGTCGATTAGATCGCAAATATCGAGAAATAATTAACCCCAAAAAAACTATCATATTTTACAAGAGGATGTCTCGTTAATACCGCCTGGACAAGCTCAACGGGCTCCGCCTCGCGGCGAATCCGGATCGACTCCTCCACCCTCCTAATCTGCTCCTCTGTATACTGCACCACTTCCTCGCCTAGAAACAAGAGTTCAATACAGCGGACGAATCAGATCGAGAAAAACCAAGGTGCAAACTGATGGGAGATTCATCTCACGTTTGGGCGTGGTAGGGGCGAAGGAGGAGGTGAGGGCGCGGAGCACGAGGAGCGCGGCGATGAGGTTCCCGAGGCAGACGGCCACTGTGATGCGCCGGTACGAGCACCACCTCCCCGTCGCGCGGCCGCCGAACGACACCGCGCGCGCTACGCCCCTCGCCATCGCGCCGCCGCCATGCCCTACCGCCTCCCACGAGGCATTGCGCTCCACTCCTCCACAGCCTCCGATTCCCCCAATCTACTCGCCCCCGATCTCGCACGAGCAGTCGTGCGGCGACGCTGCCACAGCGCTAGAAGCTTCTGGAACCCGGAGACGCCTCCGTTTTCGTTCTTCTGCGTCAGGGCCTTCCGTTTTCCACGTCAGGGGAATTTGGGGGAGAAGAGCGGTCGAGGCGGTAGGAATGAATCAACACCCGGGGGCTGACTCCTATCGGGACTTTTCTTCAACTGACATGTGGGGTTGCGCTGAGGCCGGTATCGTAGGTCCCATATGTCAGTGACCCAACTAAAGCCACCGGCGTACAGGTCGCTTTTGGGATGACCGGTTGTGGACGATTTTGACCTGGTCGGTGAGAGATTGCACTGAATCGATTAGTTTAATCGTACTAAACCCGCGGGCATATTCTTTAATTTTTAATTGACTCAGTTGTAGCCAACTAACATCTGAACACACATGCTTCTCTGTTTTTTCATTGCTTTTGCTACTACTTATATTTCTACTACTGTTTACTATTATTTCTTCTAATGTGTTGAAACCGTAAGTTTTTTTAGATTTAGAAACCATAGGTTTTTATAAGCGTAGATTTAAGGATATTTTATGAATTTGCTTCGTATGTGGGTTTTCTCTCAGTGGGTTGTGTCTATTACCATCCCTAATCATACAATTCCATTCAGTCCTAATGATCTATTATTTAGTGAATCCTAGCAGTACTAATAATTAGGGCTATCATTACGCTGCACGTTGTTGCTTCATTCCAGCTAGTTTGACAGGGAAACAACTCTTTGTGGAATAAGGAAGATCTTTGTGGAATAAGGAAGAGGAATAAATCTCCAAATTTTGATTGACGAAGCAACCAATTATATCTGGCTAATAATCAATCGCAGAAAAGTGTTGATTAAGCAAAGCAAAGCAAGGTAGTTCGCCAACAACTGCGAAAACGTGCCTTTCGGCAAGCCCATCAGCAACAAACTCGACCAGAATTACCAGGCCCACTTGCAAGCTGTAGCCACCAAACGACCTGATAGCGCTGGGTGCCTGGGACCAAACACCAAGTGATATTTTACTCAAAGTTTGTGTCGGTTATCTTAGTAATGGTGCAATTCACAGCATGAGTTTGCATCAGAGTTTGGAACTTTGAATTGGACCAATTAGTCCCAGAAAAATGCAGGATCCCTCACCCGGCCTTAACACTGTGTAAGTATCTCCGCGCCATCTTCCTTTATCAGTATTGTGTGCTCAAACTGCGCTGACAAGCTCCCGTCTTCTGTCACCGCTGTCCAGTCATCGGACCATATGATTGGATTTATGCTCCCCACGGTTAGCATGGGCTCTGATGACACAAACAGGAAGAGGAAGTTGTCGGTTTTATATGCTTAATGAAAAATCTTCAGACGATGGCAGTCTTAAACATGATATCACATTTCTAAGAGTTCTAGGGCACCTTGCTAGAAACTCAACAGAATTTAATGCCGTCTGCTCAAGAGTAAAGAGCAAGTTACTCCTGCACAGCAAATTGTATCAGCTACAGCTTGAGCATCACTGTTTGAATTTATTTGCAGAATAGCTATGAGCAACTACGTCTAGTTATAATACATGGCATTTCTTAATCACAAGTTGGAAGAAGTAAGAACCACATTATGTGCATATTTGGAAACATTTACCTATAGTAAATGTTTGATTCAATGTCATACGGCCCCGTTCATTGTTTCCTGCAAATTTCAGACCCATCAGTGCATACCATGGCATGTAAATTGTCTCTAAGCTGATATAGACGTCTATTTTATATGGTTTGTTCAATGTCTTCAGTGAATTGTGTGCTAAAGTTCAAAACTGTTGACATCATTGAGTAATAGATGTTTTCATCAAAAACTCACGGAAATGAAGCACCACTGGTTCAGCATGAAACACTTCTCCAACCCCATGACCGACAAACTGCCGAACTACACCAAACTTGAATTTGTCTGCATGGTCCCTTCAAAGAAATCCTCAGTAAGTTAAATTCAAAGATGAGTACACCCTATTGACGCATTAACGATTAAGTCTACAGAAGGGATAATAGTCCAAGTTAAAATACTTGTACAAACTAAACTTTAAACATAAATATAGTCATGAAAAAATGCACATATGGGGAAATCAGTAACACTGACTCCTCACTCACGTACTGTATAGTTCGACCAATATGTTTTATCTCCACCCCAGGTGCACAGATTGATATCGCCTTGTCGAGACATTCTCTTGTTACCTGTTTGGAAAAAACTAAAAAAACTCAGAGCAGATTGTGCACCAAATACTTTGTCTATTAGCTGCTTTAACTGAAACTTTCAAGTTTTTGATTTAGATAGAACTTTCATGAGCTTATTTCCCCCAAATTTGCAAGATGGATGACAGAAAATAAAAATGACTTGGTAGTTGGTATAGCAATTTTTGCATATAAAATCTAAAAAATGCAAGTGAACTATATTCCAAATTGCACAGGAACTGTGTTCTCCATCCATCCATCATATAGTACTTGACAGCATAATTGTTAAAACGAAACATGTGTTGAGATCACCTGAACTAATTTCTTAGCTTCATCATCAACATCCCCACATAGAAATGTAGAGGATGTATCACCATGGTAACCCTGGAATCAAACATACGAGTACAGTATAAATACACTGGGGAAATGAGAAATTGACTGTAGCTGAAGCAATAAAAAACAAACCACTCAGTAGTCCATATAACCATATCATTAACTGTACATAGACAGATGAGACTAAAAATGCATACACCAAATTGCATAACCTATCTCGAACATGGGTTGCACAAATCCTATAGCAAGTGAAGGGATAAGTAATCACCATCCACCTTGTAATACATAATATTGTGCAAATTTAAGGAGAAGCTGAGTAGAAGCACCTCTCAAAAGAAAAGGAAAGGCTGCTTTTGTGTATGACCATGTAAGAACCACTCAACAAGAATGAAATATCCTCCAGAAAATCATCACAGAGGATATCCACCAGAAAAGGTAATGCACTGATGATTAAATTAGCACTACATTTTCTTTCCCTTCACTTTCTTTTGTTGGGAAGGAAAGTACTGCAGTATCAAAGAAGTTAAGGGTAATATTTTGGGTGATCAATAAATGGTGTTTGACTTACATTGAGATAAACAGTAACATCAATATTGATAATGTCACCATCCTGCAAAAAAGGTCAATTTGTAACTCTGTTACATGTAAATATTATCTCCAATTTTGGATGGCTTACTTCAAGAGGACGAGAATCAGGTATCCCATGACAGATGCACTCATTCACTGACGTGCAGACACTCTTTGGAAACCCACAATAACCAAGAGGAGAAGGGTATGCTCCATTCTCTACTATCATTTGGTGCACCGCTTTATCAATCTCATCAGTTGTTATGCCTGGCTGTCAATAAGAACAAATTTTTCTTTGACACTTGAATCTTAGACATCCCTATAGTATGGTAAGTCCAGGTAACAAGCACATACATACATCAGATGGAAATAAAATCAATTTTCTTAATTAAGCCCTACATGCAATTACTTATGTACTTCAAAGTTCAGATATACACCACAGCAAGAAACACATGGGAAAACATTGCCTCTGCCGAGGAAGCAGGACAATACTTAGAAACAGATACTTCTACTCCAGAAAATACTTTATAGGTGTTTACAAATGTACTCAATTATCTCTTGCACCTTAACAATTATCAGTGGAACCATTTTCCCCAAAAGGTACATTTTTTTTAAGTATTGAATAGAATGAAATTTCCATAGTGAAAATAATGTTCAACCAATTATAAAATATAATCAAACATTTTTAGTAATAATAGCATTACCTTTACAAGAGTCCCAGCAAACTTCAAAACTTGTGCAGCAAGCTTTCCAGAAGCCCTCATGCATTCAATCCCTCTTTCATCATGTATTTCAGTTCCATTGGTCATTCCAGGTATTTGACGAGAATTGACATATGGAGGCCTCTGTATATGATTGGGAATGCTTAGACGAGGAGATACTTTCCCAGGCTGTAGGCGCCTAGGGTTATCACCAGGCTTGTCACTCTGACCTCTGAGAGAGTTCAACAAAAAATTAATGAAATTTCTGTTGGCCGATATGTATGTTGGGCCCTCACACCCTGTGTTCCAAACTAACACAATAAACTAAAAAGTTACATTTTCTTGTTTCCAAGGAGCATTGTGTTTACCTGTGATGTTGAAATCAGAAATTTCACATGATTTGGATGCATCTGAAAAAAATAATCTATTTTGAATTTTTGATGATTCCATAAAATTGATTTTTGAGAAAATATGCAATGCAACCAAGTCAGTGCATATTAGAAATGCATTCAGTAAAGTCTATATCCCGAGCTTTAACCATTGCAGTAATCAACGACTTTGATGAAACCAGAGGGGAAAGCACGGGGCATTGAGATACGTGTCAATGTGATCAATCATTTTTTTCGAAAAGTAATGTGATGAATCATCAATGCACCAGGCCCTGGATTTCTGTTGACGTGCACAGTAATAAAGCTCTACTTCTGTTTCGAGATTTGCATTTAAAAGAAAGGGTGAATAAGATATCTGTTCCTCCCCCTCCCCTAACAGTAACCACACCGAGGTGTAACAGTGTGACAATTAATCCGTATCAGTAGAGATAAATGTTTACTCCAAGTCTCTAACGCCAATCACCCAAGTACTAGTAAAGTATGGTGGTGGATTCATCCGAAGGGCAATTTAGGGCAAACAAAATGCTGCAACAATGAACAGTCCAACAAGCTGGGACCCTGAAATTAAACGCTGGCGATCGTATGCTCACCTCCGGTTGAAAAGGATATCCACCAGGTTGCAGAGCGTTCTAGTCGCCTGATACGCGGCCCGCCTGCTGCCTGCAAAAGTGAGCCGAGCCGGAGCAGCCTCAGTAAACAGCTAAACTCTTGCCCGTCGCTGACGCGATGAGGCACGGGCGCAGCCGCGGAGTGGCAGGTGAGCGCGCGGCGTGCAGGATAGGTGGTGGGAGTGTGCCTACCTGGAGCAGCCCGGTGGAGGAGGGGCCTGGAGGAGACGCCGAGGCGGTCGCCGAGGAAGGAAGAGAGCAAGCGCGGCGACGACGGTGTCGCCATGGGCGAGGGTGCTGAACTCTGCGGCTGAGTTTGTGGCTTGGAGCTACGCGCCGAGGCCGGGTGAATCTGTGGCGGCCGCGGCGCGGCGCAGGTAAACTGGTCGCGCGCCGCTGGCTCGCGCTTGCTCAGGCTCGGGTGATGGTGGTGGCATAACGGCGTTCCTTTCGCCTTGCGTGCGTTGTGGGCTGCAGGGCCCTGATTGGCCCAGTTGGCTAGGCCCAGTCGCTCTGTTTTATAGTATTAAGTAGTTTAGTTTTTTAAGTAAACTTTCTCTATCTTTTATTAATTTTATAGAAAAATATATGAATATATATTTTTATATAAAATTAGTTTAATTAGATATACTGTAAATATATATATTTTTTAATAGTGTATTTATTTGATGTTTTAGATGTTAAAATATATTTTTAAACTTGGTTAAAATTAGAGAAATTTGAGTTTGATTTTTGAAAAGTATAACCTTCAAGATAAGGTAAAAACAAAATTGTAACTATGTTAAATACTTCAAAGGAGACGTGGGTGCTCACCAAAGAGGCAAATGGAGAAGTTTTCCTTTAAATTTGATCAAAAATAGAGATGGTTTGACTTTTAAAAAATCAAACAACATAGAGTTTGAAACGGGGTAGTACTTACATTGTCCTATCTACTATGGGTTAAAATACAGGTTGCATGCGCCCGTGCTGTCTTTCTTAGTACTCCGAGCGGTCAATTTTTTTAACCTTAATATAATATAAAAAGATCGAAGCCATCATGGTATATCGACAGATTTGTTCAACTGGGAACTGGTAGCATGACAACATAAACATAAGGTTTTTTCTGGCAGCTATAGTTAATTGAATAAACTCACCATTTGATTATTTTAACGAACTTACGAAGTTTCTTATTTGGAGTTTACCAGACAAGTTTCAAAATCAACAAGGATCCAATTATGTTGATTACACAGGTAAGCCCCTCTGGAAGGACAGGCATGCTAGTGAAGTATTGTAAACCAAGAACACTTTCCAGTAACAGAACAGAAGCATCCATTTATTCCAATTTCCAAGTGATCGTTTAATTTAACAGTACGTTATTACAAATTTTAGATATTACACCAGGAGGGCAGAAGCAGCACTCGTTTTATGCGCCGAATCCTCGTACAGACACACAGTCACACTCAAACAGAGAGGTTTTACACAGTCAATTCAGTCCTTGAGATGAGAATGCCATCAGTATCCGCATAGAGCCACTCGCCGTCGCAAATCCTGGTCCCCGCAATGGTCACAGGAACATGCTTCTCGCCATTGCCCTTCTTGTTTGCCTTCATAGGATGCGAGTTCAGAGCTCGCACACCAATATCACAGCCATTGATCTCATCGACGTCCCTGATGCAACCATTGACTACAATGCCAGCCCAGCCATTGTTCTGTGCCTGCTGCACAGGGTTGCCACCCAGAATGGCGCAGCGCATGCTACCACCGCCATCGACCACGAGGACCCTGCCATGACCCTTCTCCTCAAGGAACTCACGAACAAGAACGTTATCCTCAAATACCTTCAGTGTCACAATAGGTCCGGCAAAAACCTGCCTCCTTCCGTAGACTGTGAAGACTGGCTGGAGGGCACGTAGCTCACCATTCAAGATTAAAGGTGCATTTGCATCACATACTTCAGCAGTGGCTAATGGCAAGGCAGCCATATTGGCTTCAGTTCTGTTGTTATTAGAGCAAGAAAAAACATTATTCAGCAAGAGGTGACTTGAGAAGTAAAGCTACTCAAATGACACATTCAGCAATAATAAAAAATTAAGACTAACAATAATACACAATACAGGAAATAAGGAAGACACAATATGATATGATTAATTATATTATATAGTTTAAGTGTTTAACATTATATGTCATGCTCGATCTTGGAGACTGACAACAGAGGAAAAATGTTGACATTCCATGTAAAAACACAGGGAACTTGTAAGCAACTAGAGAACATTTCTGTTATTATAACATAAAGGAACAAAATAATCAACCCAAACAAACATGGTGTTAATCTAACCATCCTCAACAGAGAAACACTAACATGCTTTAATTGAAGGAAAGGTAAATAAAAATAAAAGTTCAAGCATGTGATCTAACATGGCATTCTCTTAGCAGTTGTCATATATCATATGAGTGATAAAGCAAGCAGTCAAGGTGAATCAAGTTACAAATACTCAAAGCATAAAAACAGCAGCAGCTTTGGGACAAAAGATAACTCAGGACCGTAGTTGACTTGACATTTGCTTTGCAACACAAGAACAACACCCTACCAGTCTTGCATCAAAACAATATATTGGTAAGGGTATAAGACTACCGATATTAATTATGATTTGGTTAGTTGCTTAGTACAACAAGACACCTCAATAAATATTATACATTTATACCCACAAATCAAGAGCCACTCTGTTTTCATTTCATCCAGCAAGCAACCAGCGTTCATATATTTTTTCTTCCCGTGGCAGATTGAAGACGGATTCATAATATTCCCCAACGTGCCAAAAGAAAAATGAACAAACAGCAGGCAGAGCTTGTCATCAGAACTCGCGGCCGCGGAGGCGCGGACTCATCACTACGTCTCGCCGCGGAAACACAGGGAACTCGTAAACTCCAACACGGATATTAGTTGTACTTTTGCGGCAAGAGGAATACGAGGGTGCTTCCTTACCTCGCGCGGGAGAGGGGAGCGCCGGGCGGATCGGCGGCGATCTGATCGGGCCAATCGGGTCGGTATTCGGTTTGGGTGGATCTGGATGCGATGGTATCTGTGAAGAACTTATTGCGTGCGTGTGAGGGAGAGAGGAGGGAAGGGAGCGGAGGGCACCCAGTAACCCACCCACCGCGCGTGCGCTTGACGTGATCCCAGCGTCTCCTCCCTCCGGCGGCGTCGTGCGACTGTCGGGGAAGGAAGAATCCTGTGACGTTTTGCACATCGCCCCTCGTCTTTCTCTTGAATTTTGCGGGTCCACTTGTGCATTCTGACCAGACTGGTTTGGGTAGTCTTTTTTTTTTCATTTAAACATAAGTTGATTGCCACAATACCATTGACCGAATCACCGTTTGCGAAATATCATATATTATGACGATGACAAGTTGGGTGATCACCGGAGATGATTATAAATTTATAATTGACGAGGATGCTACAATGTAGACATGTAGCAGATGATTATATTATATATTTATAATTGAGAACGATGGCACAATATAACAGATGATTATTAGTTTATAATTGACAGTGACGACGATGCCTATCAGCCTAGGGAGTTACACCCAAACCAAACATTATTCTTATTTTTTGAAGAGCGAAGCAGATATATCTACTCTAAAAAAATATGTAAAAAAGTAAATCTACATTTTCCATCTCCACAACTCCACTTATTTGTCCAACTCTACGTCTATTTCAGATTTAGAGTTATATCAAACACACCCCCGTAAAAAATAGCACTTATCTTATCTACATCAAATGTGGGACACACAGTCAACGTTAAGAACGGTGGAAACAACCAGCGCTAAAACAAGCATGGAGAATGTGCATCAGTTGCATTCAACACCAAGGCCCAAGCCTCAAGTTCAGCAGCGCAACATTATACCAGCTATTCAGGCACAAGCAGAGGAGAAGCAGAGTTGAGCTGGTTACTGATACTGATTCACGTATACGTCCTAGGAGTTGCGCGAAATGCAATGCAAGGGAATAATAAGAAAGCAACTAGTTGATTTTAGCAGCAGGGCAGCAGGCTGCTAGGTCGGCTGCGAGGCACGAGCACGAGCGGCAGCTGCTCTCTCCAAGGCCTTGAGCCGGTTTGCCTCCATGCGCGCCCTCTGCTCTTCGGTCAGTTGAATTTTGACCGGTTGGTTCTGCGCTTCTCGTGGTGGATCGTCGTGTGAATTCACTTCTTTTGGAGCAATGGTCTGCGGGGCTTTCTCGGTTCTTTTCGCAACAGCTGGGATCTGGGGCTCCTGTAGTGTCATCAGCGACCCCGACACACATACTTCACTTACATCAAAACTGAAAGATGAGCACAACTGAAATGGTTGTGTCCAGATGACTTACATCAGCTGCCTTCGCGTAGATTTCATTAAGCAGATCCTCTTGCATTGGATCAACATCGTTGCTTTCCACTGGTGGGTCTATATCCTCTTGCACTTGGTCCACACCATGGTTTTCGGTCAGTGGAGCTTCAGTCCCAAAAACTGGGTCTTCAGCTGTGGCTCCATCTGAAACAGATAGTGAACAAATTGATTGATGTCACTACAATACTGGGAGGTAAGGTTAGCGACAAAAAGAACACATTTCTAGCAACACAAAAATATCAGTGTTGTAAACAAAACTCAGACCTGGTTCACCCTCCGGCCTGACTTCTTCAACCGGTGGTTCATGCAGTAGTGTAGGATCTCCCCCTCTGGCAACCCTCTCCCTTAGTTCAGAAATGCATCTCTAAACAAGGGAGAAAAGTTTTAAGGAAGTATATATGTAATATAGGTCAGAAGATACATGTTGGGACCTGGAAATAGTCAAAGGTAAAAAATACATTTATGGTGTGAGAAAGGTAATTCTGCCTGTTACCAGAGGAGCATAGCTTCCTAACTAGTTTTCACTTCTTCAGTTCCAAGAGTGAAAAGTAAATACAACGGAAACTGAGATCTTAAGTTTAGTTAGCAACTCTATTCTGATACTACACCGTTGCTTAATCCCTTAGTGGATCGGCTTTATTACATAAGCGGATTCCTAAATTTTGCCCCATATCATGCAATAAGTAAGCAGTTTTTTTTAGTTGTATCGACCCAGTCGCTCACTAATTGATTGATCTTTACGGTGCTTTCTCTATCAATTTGAGAACTTTATCCATAGAGTAGTATAGGCCATACTTTCTTTCTTCCTATTTTGATTCTCGTGAAGTGTCCTTTCTTCCTACAGCTGATAGGGCAAAATCGTTGTTTTGACGATCCCTATGTAGAAAGCCCTTTTCTAGTATTTATTAAAAAATTAGAGTTTATTCCCCATAAAAATTCTATTGCAACAATAAGCTATAGATTGACAAGGAACTTTTCTGGACAGTCATGGCATAGTAAAAAGAACAATAATGTTTTTCCTGTGTACTCTTGTATTTTATGATATCCCCGGATAAATTGGTGCATTTTGCTTGCCCCGTTGTCTTTGGTGTATGAAAGTAGACCTCCAAAGTCATTATTGACATATTTGAAAAGACATATCACCCCCATTGTGGAATAAGCATAGTAGTAGTGGTGGTGGTAATAAGTAATTATAGAATTAAGCATCCTATCTAGGGAGGAACAAAGTTAAATTAAATATAATTTAAAACTGTATCTGATGGACACATTTTATTTCCTGACTTAAACAGGTGACAAACTCTGAAAAGAAGAATCAGGTGGTGCATAACATTGCCCCAACTTTAAGTTGACCACGCTCTCTAGTCTGCACATTTTACTTGTAATCACTGGAAGAGGAACATGAAAGAGAACAACTTACCCTAACACGGTTACTACCTCCCACTTTCTCGGCATTTCTCACGAACTGTTCAAAGGAGTAATAAGGGATCAAGTGGGAGTGCCAGTCTGTGTATAGCTTGATTAGATTACCAAGGTCATCCACCTGACAACAAGGCATAAACTCAATATTAGGAGGTCAAATGAAAATAGAATGAGTATTCATAAGCAAAAGTATGTTCCTCCTAGTCCATCTGAAATTAGTAGCTTCAGTTATTTCACAATAAAACATTTTGCGTGCCACATGCAACTTTTGCTGAAGAGATTCACAAAAGTTTGTTTATTTGACTTGTATGTACGAATGGAAGAGATCATGACAACGTGCCAGCACAAAACAGGGACTTGAATTGGCTCTAGAGAGTAGAAAACTCTTGCGAATCCATATCCGTACTATGTTTTTGCCAAGTCAATCAGTGGATTGACCGACTGAAACAACAAACACCCCTTCGATTCACTGGCTGTATCACGATGATTAATAGTTTAGATTCTCCCTGGGAAAAATATGTGCTTGTGCAAGATTACTCCCAAATTTGAATAGAAACACTTTTTGCGAGAAAATAGAAACATTATTCCTTTGAGCGTATATATAATAAGAAATTATTGTGGCGTGGCTGCCAAAAATTACAGCGAGTTTTCTCTGGTCGTAGTAGAATCCTGAGAGCAATAGCAAAACAGTAATGCACGGGACACGGTAATACCTCGTGGCCAGGGCGAGCGCGGGGTTTGAAGGCCTTGGGGAAGTAGCGGAGCACGAAGCCAAGGCCGTCGTCGGAGAGCAGCAAGTCCGGCGTGAGCTTGGGTCGCTTCACCCTCTCCTTCTTCTTCTTACTCTGCGCCTGCCCGCCGCTCCCGTCCTCCCCCTCCACCGCCGCGGCGGTCTTGGTGAATCTCGACCTCGGGTAAGGGGCGAAGCGGGAGGCGCTGGGGTTGGGATTGGGGTTGGGGTTGGGGTTAGGGTTGTCAGTTGATGCGGCGGCGGGGTCGGAGGGGCAGTCGCGGGACCAATGGCCGGGGCGGCCGCACTTGTAGCAGCCGGTGGGCGCCGCCGCCGCCATGGATCGCGAGGAGACGAGGAGATGGAATGGTGGATTGTATTGGGACCTTGGGGATCCAGTCGATCTACTCGGGGGAATTGAGATTTTTTTTCTTTGGTTTTGGCGGGAGTGGTGCGGTCGATTGGCGCCACATTTATATTGACAACGAACCTTCCTTGGTGTTTGGGACTTTGGGCCAGTAGAAGCATGTCTTTTAATTCGATTATTGGATAATATTTGAGCAATCTATTGGTTGAATAATCTGTATCATTTTGGCAAATCTGATTATTGATGTTGATTATATTATTTTAATAAAAAAAACTTAAATACCCTTAGAATTTTGCTATTCTCTACTGATGCTACTCCATATTTATTTATCGTGTGTTTGGTTGGTGGAACAAAATAGGATAGGATGAGATGAACCTATCTTTATAGTGTTTGGTTGAGAGCAAAGTGAGATGTAGATGTCTCAGAAAAAAATATTCGATGTATATTGCAGAGGGTGGGGTGACACAGCTAGACAGAGGGCAGTGTGGCACGGTGGATGGGGCAATGTAGCCGTGGTGCAAGGCAGAGGGCGGATGGTGGAACGGATAAGGCGGAGCGTGGTGCTAGAGGCTAGGGCGGCAATGGTTGAGGCACTAGTGGTGCTAGCGAAAGGATAAGAGAGATGAGGATGATATATAGAGTCCACATGTAAGGTATAGTATCTTTTTTTTCAGTATCTTTTTTTAAGTATCTTTGACTAAATAAAAATATAAGATAGATTTATCTCAATAACCAAACAAAAATAGAATGATATTATCAAAAAAGAGGATGGGATCATCCTCACATCAGTCCCATAACCAAACAGACTGTTACAAATCTGAAATAGCTATCTCAAAGGTTGACATCTGAAGGCTATCTGTGGAGTGCTCTTGTACAAGATGGTTAAAACAATTATCATTATATCTCAACCTCACTGAGGTATATTCTCTCCCATTGGCACAGGAGGTTCATAGTTCTTTGACATGTGCTGAGAATTCAGAGTCTGAAGGCAAGATGCTCATATCGGAAAGTGCCTTCAATCATCATGTCTTGTATTATCTGATTTCCCTTTCTCTTTTGTGCTATTTGAAACCTCCATTGCTTTTTATGCTGTCATTGTATCGAGAAATCGTGAAGTCAGAATGTGCATCTCTCTCCCGATGATGAACACCAATCTGATTTGGTTGATTCGTACGACTTCTGTTTGTCAACAATTGTTCGATGGATCTCATCCTCAAAAACGAGGTAGAAACATTCCCAACATATCTAAAAGCAAACGTGTAAGTACTCCCCTACAGCTGCCAAACGCAAGCGGTTCACAGTATTCCCATTTTCACAGAATTATAGAAAATCATGTCGGCTTACCAGAAGCTACTAGAGCGAAACAATTGCGCCGGGGTTAAACACCAGGACGAACTACATCGAAACTTCGAAAGCGTGATGAACAGAGAGGCAAACCTGCTCTAGGGTTTTGGGCTGCTCCCGCTCGCCGCAGCGCGTGCATAGGCGGCTCCCGCCATAGCTGGCGGTTGTCTCGCGCCGTCGACGGCGGAGTCCATGGGTTCGAGGCGGTAGCGTGGCGGCGCCGGAAAGGAGGGAGGAGGTGGTGGTCTAATCAGGCGGTTTGGGGGAAGTGACGCGATGTTGGGCTTGGGCCTTGGGCCTTAACAAAGCTAGCCATATCAGGTGAGCTAAATTGGGTTTGACCCAAAAAAAAAAGGCCTTTGTTTTGTAGGCTGCTGGGCACAAGTGCATGGAATTTTTTAAAAAATAATATTTTTGTGAAATTACATTTTTGAGTGACGTTTCAAAAAATTATAAATTTATACACATGTCGACACTTACCTGTCGACCAATTGTGGTTAGAAAAAGTAGAATAGTTTTATCTTATACTTGTTTAGTTCGGCTTTGGTTTGAAAAATTGAAGTAAATTGAATTTGTCGAGATGCTATCATGAAATGTTAGTTTCTGCTTGCAAATAATCCTAATTGTGATAATTATGCAAGTACAATTTGCACATGGAAGATGCCAGTAAAAGGGGCAGAGGATCATGTCATAACGGCTTGCACTAATTGTGAATAAAAAAAGGATGTGACCCTTTCCCTCCTCTTCTTTATCCTGGACACGCGTAACTTTTCCCTATCGCCATGGGGGGAAAGGAGGGAATGCTTTGTTGCTCATCCTCCGGTTCCTCCCCCTATCATGCAAGAAATCATGATATAGCACTTTCGTGTGCCACCCATCACCTCGCCACTAATCAAACTCTCTTTGGCGCATCTCCCCTCGTTTTTATCACCCCTTCGTCGTCTCAGTCACCCCTGCCCCATCAGTACAAAGCTCGCTAGTAAGCTACTGATCTTAATTAGCAGGTTAGCAGCAATCGCCGGCCGGCCACGCATGCACGCACAGATGAGAATCTTCTATTGTTTTAAAAAAATCAACCGGCCGGCTAGCTGAACCTTTTGGCTTAAGCGTGGCCACGACGAAGATAACAAGCAACAAGCAGCGAGCTAGGAGATAAAACTTGTCGCGCGTTGCGTGAGACGCAACGAAGACGTCGACCCCGAAAGTTAGCGCCCGTGAACCGCGAGTCGCCGACCGCGCCGCGCGCGGTCGTGCGCGTGCGTGCGCTGGCGCGCTGCGTCGTCCTCCGCTCGCTCCGCGTCGTCAGGAGGAAATCGGAGAGCACGGCACGGCACGGCTCGGCTTGATTTGACGGCTTTCTCTCGTGAGCCACTGCACCATTTACGCTAGCTCGGAACCCGTCACACGCACCGCCCAGGTCTCGTGCGCACGACGACCATGAATGCTGGATCCATCCATCTTATCCATCTATCCGTCGAGCAGTTAGCTTAACTTGCCGCCCGTGTGAGCCATGCTGGCTCACATAAATATTCGCCGTAAACACGTCACGAGGGGGGCCATCCATCCATCCCCACGCATCTAATCTACGCGTGCAATGGGGTCACGCTTTGTTCCCATCTACTCTCTCACGACGATTCACCGATGACGTACTGCCAGTGTACTGGGCACAGTCAGCTACTAACCGGTATAACCTTATTATCTGCTACTGCTGCTGTAACCTCTGCACAGGCAATAACCCCGTTTTACTGATGGATTATCTGATGGAGAGGTCTCGCTCATCTGATGGGATGCATATATTGAAAGATCATTAGAGATATTAGATGGTGGTAATTACACAGCCGACAGATTAAGCTGTGAAAGACTGAAAACTGAAAATGCATGGCTGAAGCGAGGAGAGGGAGAGGATGCATGGTGAGGGCAACTGCACGATCGGCAGCAGAAAGCAACGCAACAGAGAGCAGGCAGGCAAGTTAGCAAGTACTCCATGGAAAGGAGGCCGTTAGTCTGAATCTCTGAACCTGCACGGCCTCTCGATCGCTCTGAGATGTAGCATGCGGCACTGCGGCAGGTCTTGGTCTCCCCTTCTCTGACTATCCACTGTTTCTCGCTTTCCTGATCTAACATGGCATCAGTAAAAGAAGTGAGTAACCTGTAGCAGTGTATCCCATTTTTTCTCTGAAGCAGAACAGATGGCACAAGCCAGATCATCTGGTGTCACTTGAGCCATCCATTCTTGATAAGACCATATATAGTATTATCTGTATAATTCGCTAGATGCATAGTGCATTGACTTGAATCAGTACAAGCAGCTTGCTTGGAAGCAAACATGGACAGCACAGCAGGGGATCCTAATCCTAATCCTCCAGTCAAGCATTGGATTCCTCAAGGAAAAAGAAAGCAGGTCGCATTTTTCCAGTCGAAGGTCATGTAGCTACGAAAAGGATAGGAAAAGAACACACGGACCTAGAATAAATACCAGTATTTGTCCATGCTCTCTGCTTTCACCAGCCCATGCCGATCTGCTGTGTCAATTTACTGTGTGTGACATTGTTCCAACACTGTCCTTCCCGGGCAACACCTCCATTGTACCTACCCCCATGCATGGCTTCTGCAGCTGCATCAGTCACAGGCCGGTGGGGACCACGCATGATCACTGTCAATGATGAGAATTGGGAAGTGCCAAAACAGAAGATCCTATGCTTGCCAGAAAACTGTAATAATAAGTTTTCCTTGGTGTTTCTTCAGTATCCCCTGCACTGCTGTAATTTTTGGCATCTATGCACATATATTACTGCCAAAAGGACATGTCTGTCTAGCTAGCAACTTGTAATAACCTGCCAATTGATCAACTCATGGATCCTTAATTTACTGTTTTTCTTATTCCTGTAAATGACAATGATTTGTACAGGAGGCTCTGTTTATTCAGATACAGTTCAGTGTCTGTCTGGGGATTCTGATTGATTGGCCGTATTTTTTTTGGCATCCAAAGAAATTACTGCCAAAAGGACATGTCCTTCTAGCTACCATCCTGTACCCTGGTAATTATCAACTGATGGATTATTAATTTATCAATCTTCTTCGTCCTTTATGTACCATTAATGCGCACGTAGTAGCTTCAGTTCTTCCTGTAGCATCCATGTGCACGCCCTTTGATTGAAGACACAGTCATTGTTATGATAGTGGAGTAGTACTTGCGAGATTTCTGAACGGAACATTCGTTACATGCTTCGCCTGTCTGGTATGTTTCTTGGATGCAGTGTTTGCTACCATCATTTCAACATGGATAGAACTGCCAGGGTAATCCATGTAGCCTAATTAACTAGCTGTATCTACTGTTATTTACTCAGAGCCCAGTGCGGCGAGTGTTTTGATTAGCCCTAGTATGCAGCAAATTACTCCGTCCATGTTAAAAATATATTTTAAATAGAGTTATAAATTAGTGGTGAGTAAAAGATGAAAATGCCGCTCAATAATAAGAAAATAATGTTTTGAAATGATAGATAAGAGGTATTGAAGTAATAAAATTTGTTGATTTACGGACCAAGTGTAGATAAAGAGTTAAAAATAATTTTAAAAAAATCAAGAACTAATAGTAAAATCTTTTTGTAAAATATATGGCCTTACCATCATTAGCCCAAGTTTACTTACCTGGAATCTCTCCCCATGACAGGCGCAGTTCATCAGAATATTTTTTTCATGATGGGGGGAGTTCATCAACTAGAGAGGGAGACAGTGTTACTTAAGTAATTAATTTTACAGCGGATCGAAAATCTTGTCTAAGGAAGTGAGCCGCATGTGACATCAGAGGATCGCACAAAACATCCATTGGTCAGAATGAAGCCATGTGAATGTGATCTGCTTTTCTTTTCTATCTGTTTCATATCACAGCTAGGCAGCTAGTGATGATCGATATGGTTGAGAGAAAATATATATGCGAAACTAAGCATGGTCGATCTGTATCTGTCGGCTAACATTATTATTTTCCCATGTCATGTCTGTTTGTGTCGTGCTAAGGGCATTTGATCCTTTAGACTACAAGCGGAAAGGACAAGTATGCCATCCTGTTAGAAAACAATAGAACCAGAGAATCCAATGGCATATACAGATGACATTTTTCCCTTGCACATTGGGAGGACAAAGAGATGGAGTCAATGGTATGAATAACATCTGTAAGATCGATACAATAAACTTGAAGTAAATTTGATGACATGTTTCGGACGTGTAAGGATTACTTCCTGAAAAACTTTTGTGCTATGTTTCATACAGAGAAGAAAAAAACTGAACTAGATATCTTGATAACACATCATATAGCCATGCTACTTGGATGACTGATACAAGCTTTCCATTAAGTAATAAAGCAGGTAATTGATAGTCATACAAAATCCAAGAAAGCTTATGAGTTCACTTCCGCACACCGTGCGTGGGAATTTTTCTGTTTTTAGTAAGGGCAACACAGTGAACGTGTCTGAACATTACTGTGTGCTTCAGATCATCAACTGTAGTTTCTCTTATGTATGTACAGTATATTGTTGAAACTCTTCCGGCGTGACTAGGCATGATGTTGTGTTACGTTGATCATCAGTAGATCTCTTACGCAAATATAAGGCCGGCGCCGCAGAATCTTCTGAGAGGGACGAGTAAACAAACCAGGAGGCAGCGACCAACGTGCCCGGCCATTTCGGACAGACAGCCGCTGATCCACCACGAATTCGTGACGAGGGGTGTGGCCCCCGATGTCGCCTCATCAATCGAACCCTCCATCAGACGACGGGCCATGCAAATTGCAAAACCAGTATAAGGCGCCAGTATGCCACACGTGCGTGCGAGCATGCTCGACTCGCCGGCCGTCGGCCGACGACCCGTAGCGACGTCGCCACAATCGATCGAGCTAGCGCCCCACTCGCACCGTCGCGTTGCGCTGCTGCTGCACCGCGCGGCGCGGCGACAGGCAGTGTGATTATTATCAGATTCTGCCTCGGCGAGGGAGGGTGCTGTACTGTGCGCATGCAGTACGCGTACGCTGGCCCTGTGCCTCCGTGGGTGGGTCTGTACACTGGTACGGCCGGCTGCTAGGGGCCAGCCGCGGCAGCGGCCAAAAACGGCCACCCGCCGGCCCGAACCGATCACATTTACGCCTTGTTGTTGCCAACCTGCCGTTTCACGGTCCGGCGCATGATCAATGATCACGCTCAGTATCACCGTCCCTCTCGGCACATGTACGTGATACGTCCACATTCACCTACTTTTGGATCGTGTGTTTAGCCTTAGATTACGCGCTGCACACAGCTAATGATCGTACGCCTCGTGCAGGAGGGGCGCTTTACGCCGACAAGGAAATCAAAGCGCGAGAAAAACACACGTCGTGCGCGGTGCGGCACCGCACCCGGACGAGACGGGACGGGACAGGACGCCACATAGAATCTGGAGCAGCGGCCTCTCTCTCCCTGGGCTGGGTCCCCTCTCTGCTCCAATCCTGATCGCTGTGCCAAACTGCACGCTTTTCCAGAGAAGCCTTTTGAGAGTTACTGCTCCACAGTTGTAGACCAGGATCCACAGCCTTATCTGCTCTGTTCTTCGGTTAAAGCTGCCATGATCCCGTAACGGCGTAACCTTTTTTTCAGCAAAATCCTGTAATGCATGCTACTGCTACTCGCGTAACGTGACGTCTCTCTCGTAATCCCGTCGCGACGCCCACATCGCAGAATGTATCACGCATCCGTTCGGCGTCGCGGCCCCTCTACGCGTGGGGCAAATTTCGAACTACTAGCCGTCGGATCTGAACCAGCACACGGGTCAGGTATCTGAGGACGGGACGGGGGTAATTTCGTCATTGGCTGCTTCCGTTCCGTGACTATCACGTTCCGTTTGCTGGGGGCGCCGTGGCGACCTGCGTTACGCCGTTACCCCGTTGCGGCTCAACGGGGCCGCGTTGAGAAGACCGGCCGTGACAGGCGACAACGACCGGCACCGCGCGGAGCAGCCGGCCCGCATCCCAACGGCCAGATCCGGTTAACGGCGCCGTCAGGGCGGCGGGCGGGGGGTTCTCCCAGCCGTCGGATCCGGATCTGATCCCCGCCTCGTGGCATCTTATATTTGTAGGCGCACGCGAGCGGCGGTGGACGGAGAGAGAGACTGAGAGAGAAAGGGGGGAGAATCCAAAGAGGACATACATATCCCACCAGCGCCGCGGTGCGGGAGAGGGAAACGGCCAAAGAAGCGAAGGCGGCGGCGCAGGGCGCACGCAGAGATGGGGAAGTACATGCGGAAGTGCAAGGGGGCCACGGGGGAGGAGGTGGCCGCCATGGAGGTCACGCAGGTCGTTGGAGTCCGGACGAGGTCGAGGTCGGCCTCGGTTGCGGCGGTGACGGCGACGGCGACGCGGGGCGCTGTCGCGAAGGCGCAGGCGTCGAACAGGAGGAGGAAGGCGCTGCTGCCCCCGGCGGGGGATTCTGCAGTGGGAACTCGCCATGACGGCGGGAGCTGCTATCTCCAGCTGAGGAGCCGCCTGCTGTTCAAGGCTCCGCCGCGGGCGCCGGCTGCGAGAGCTCTGGTGGAGGCCGCTGCGGGTGCCGGAAACGGAGCGGCGCATGCGGCTGGCCTCTCGCGTTGCTCCAGCACGGCTTCTTCGGTGGACATGGCGGCTCAGGACAGGAGCCTTGCGTGCCGCTCCGAAGTTGCGGAGGTGAGGGAATCGAAATCCTAGAATTCGAATTCAAAAAACGATCTCAGATCTCTAGTTACAGGTTTGTGTTGCTGAAGTGTGCGTGCTTTGGTTTGGTTTTGGTGTTGTTTTACAGGCAGCAAGCGAGCATGTTCCGGAGATCTCCGCGAGCGACTCGGCGAGCGGCCACGACCGTGAGAAGTGAGAGAATTCTCCACCATTTCCGGCGATTTCTACTGAATTATGCTTTCTGCCGTGCTCATGACGCCATTTTGCTCTCGAATTTTCAAAATCCAGGAGGGAGATGACGCCGTCGAGCTTTCTGCCCGGGGATGTGAGCGATCTGGAGTCGGATCTGGCAGGGCAGAAGCGCAGCCGACCATTACATTCAGCAACCGCCGCCGCACAGGAAGCAGCGCGGCCGTTGATGCCGCCGGCCACCGAGATCGAGGAGTTCTTCGCCGCGGCCGAGGAGGCCGAGGCGAAGCGCTTCGCTGCCAAGTAAGTACCACCCCCCCTAACCCGTAGCAGCAGAAATTACCGCTCGCGCGCAGGCGATTCTCTTCTCGTCTTTCGCGGCGACCGTGTGCCGTAAACTTGCCGCTGCCGGCGTCGTGTGCTAACGTGCGTGCGCTCCCCCATGGCCACAGGTACAACTTCGACGTCATGCGCGGCGTGCCCCTCAACGCCGGCCGGTTCGAGTGGACCCCGGTGGTCAGCAGCTGAAGCGAGCTAGCGTGCAAAGCTCGAGCTAGAAAGGAAGTACAGGGGCGCCGTGTAGAAAGGAAAGGCGAGCAGCTAGAGAGAAGCCGAAGAAGAAGAAGAAAAGATGCTCATCTAAAGGGAATAGACGGGAAAGGGAGACTAAAAAAGAAGCGTTATAGCCTAACCAACCACCGATTCGACTCTTTTTCTTTCACATTTTCTCTGCACTTTGTTCTTAGCTTGTACTAGAAATTAAAGTAGCAGTTTTCGTACCAGTATTTATCAGATGTTTTCTTAGACAGGAATAGATCCCCTTACTGTAATTGCCTCCATCCTGTATTTGGATGGAAATTTACTGTACAGCAGCAGCTCTTCTGCGAATTTAAGTTAACCACCACCGTTAATTTTCCCTGCATTTTCCTCCAATGCTACCGTCTTGCAGTAGTGACTAGTGCGTGCTCAGCTCACCAAGCAAATAAAAATCTTGGTACAACTGATGGAAAATGTATGGCTCCATTTAATTTGCACGTACGCATCACAGGTCAACCTACCTGCAAATTCTTTCTTGGCTCTGTATATGAGTAGACGCAGCATAATTCATCCATCCATCCAGCGAGAGAGAGAGAGAGAGAGAGAGAGAGCAGCTGCAGCAGTGTATAGTACAGGCAGACTGCAGTGGAGGCTTCTATGACGTGCCGTGGAAATAAGGCTAAGATGGGGTCCCGTAGCCGAGGCCCGAGGCGGATCGCCCCCACCGATGGAAGTCGCCTCTGGCGGCATGCCGTTCCAGCCACTGGATGCTAATCACGCAGTAAAGTGCGACTAAACTAAGCAGTAAACTATGATTAGTGCGGATAAACAGTGTTACGTGGAGATGGCTTTGGATCCTGTGCACATCGCCGTGTGCAGGAGGAGATGCGAAAGGGGGCTAGGGAATGTTATTTCCATTGGGATCTGGGTTGTGTTCAGCTGGTCGGTAAAAACTGAGTAGTACTAGGAGGAGGGGAAGCAGAGAGATGTGTGGTCACTGCATGCTCACTGCTGCCTGCTGGCTTTGCACTGAAAGGAAAGAAGCTTTTAATGTATGGTCCACTGTTCCTAGCTTGTCACTTGGCCTTCTCGTCCATTTGGGTATTTGTGAGCCTACCTCAACATGGAGCTTCAGCTTGTGTTCTATTCAGACAGAGATATCACACTATCTGCATCATTTTTTCCATGGTGCGTAAACTGTGCACACGTTTTACTTGCACCGAGGGCACATTTTTTACCGGTGTCCCAGCCTGTAGCCTCAATATTCAGCTAGGCTCCGATGCCACATTGAAGTCTTCGGAGCGGCTTCACACGTGTCTGGCTTCTCCAAGCCATGGAAGCCTCACGGAGAGAGAAGGTGGAGAGAGAATGTGGGAGGCAGATTCAGCGGTGACGGCGTGGAGGAGGCCGTCTTCGGTTGTGCTTAGTGAGATTCATGTTAACCTGTTTCTTTATGTTTAATAAGATAACTATTTTTAACTAGTTTTGTTTTGAGTCATGCATCGAAATATCAGCACCAGAGAACGAAAGAGTATGAGGATGTCAAGTGGACCATATATATGTTTTATGCGAATACTTCCTGCCTAAGAGGGTTGAAACGCAAATTCTAGATGGACCCCACCCAGGCCATCACGTGTTGAGAGAACAAGAGCTTCGAACTAACTATGGCCTCGATGGGCTGTGCCCTATGTGGAGGGCGAAGCCACATGCATGTTGAGGCTCCGTCCCGGTGTAAATGCCCTAACATAATGGAACAAAAAAAGACAGCGAACAAGCTGTGCTACAGTTGATGGGGTGGTGGTGGTATGGTGCATAAAGGGAAGGGAAACGGCGGCTAGCACGAGCACGTTATGAGCACATCTATTTATGACGAGTTAATATATGTAGTGATGGCCAGGGTTCATCACACAACCCCAACCCGAGATCCATGGATGATTGGGGGGTAGATCTTGGGAAATCGTGGGTGGTTGTTTGTTTGGGAGATCAACGACGCATCTACCTCGCACCGCCAGCGGCAGCTAGCAGCAGAAGCCAGTTGGTGAAATCGAAAGAGAAGCTCACGTAGAAAAATGCAGGGAGATCAGAAAGCACATTAAAAGAAACTGGTGGTTTGCTTAGGGAATCGTGGTGCTGGACCCTGGGGAAGAAGAAGGTGAGGATCCCGGAGCTGGTAACATTCCGCGGTGGATAACAATAACCACCAAGTGGCACTGAAACTGTGGCTTTTGTAGCTCCCTTTTGGGGCAGGTAGCTTTGGAGTCCGGAAGTAGCAGAGTGCCAGGGTTTTTTCATTTGGTTCACCCTGCCTGCTGTCTTGGCTTGGCTTTGGTTGCACGGTCACCGGTGTTTGGTTGAGCTGTAGATTTTGAAAAAGCTGTTATGAGTTATGAGTTATGAAAAAACTAAGAAGTTGTTTGGTTGAAATAACTGTAAATTTTTATTTTTATAGCTCATAATGTTTAGTTACATTATTAATATGCAATTTTATATGTAAATTATTGTAAGCATGAAATTTTGTAGTGTTTATACTAAAATTATACATTTTTGAATTACACTAAAATGATACATTTTACTAAAATTTTACCTTTTTAAATTTTATATAAACCGGTATGTTGTAATAGCATGGTGGGTAATTTTCATTCAAAGTTAAACTGAGAAGCTATGAAAGTTGTGATCCCCTAGCTTTTAGTTTGTACTACGAAAAAGCTGTAGCTTTTGAAAAAGCTGGTTGGCCCCGTGGACCTGTTTAGTTCAGCTTCCAGCTTCCTGGCCAAGAAGCTAGTTGGAAAAGCTAAACCAAACATAGCCTCAGCTTGTCCCGCTACTGGCTACGAGAAGTAGTAGGAGAATTTTAAGGTAGTGGACCGTTTATTTTTTTTATCTGATGGCTCAGATTTAAATAAAGTGATATATTATCTTCTAAATATAGGGTGATAATATGTCATATTACCTTCTGTTTGTACGTGCGTGCATGTAATTCTGCATGGTCCGGAATCTATGTGCGGAATGAAACAAAAAGTGTCGCCCATTTGTTTATGCATGCATGCAGTATTGCATGATAACAAAGCAACATGATCTCAGGTGAAGTGGGCGGACATGCATGCAGTCCCACAATCTCACCAAGCACTGACATTGGTAGAAGTTTGGTTTGCAGCATCGGCCAAACAACAGGCTCTTCTTTTTTGGGATAAGATTTTCCAACTATTCATTTATAGCATCCGTCGTTGTTTCTATCAATCCGAAGAAGATTCAGTGAGAGAGATTGCGGGCCACGGGGAAAAGTGACCGGTGATCCGATAAATTATAATGATATTTAATTTAGTAAAATAACATATAATTAAGAATCAGAATTATTACAAAGTCTTATTTCCTTAGAAGGTAATGGTGCACCATAAGAACTCCAATATTAATATCACTCAAGTAGTCATGTGTACCAGAAGCCCTGTACTTATAGTAGCCGTGTTGCACAGAGCTCCCTTGCCTTTCTCAATAAGAGTGCTCGTTGAGCCCATCTTTTATTTTGTTTCCTCCCTTTCATAGCTGAGAGAGAAGCCACCACTCCTGCCAAAAAGTCCGAAAAGCGTGTGCATCTCGGTATATATTCAGAAAGTTAGTGTTCGTAGTGGCAGTAACCTGCAGTCTGCAGAGGATGGCAGAGGTCACTGTAATTCCTTCAGAAATGGCAGAGCTTGCTTGCTGCTGCAGACGCCGTACTTGATGGATGCTTCCAGTGCAATGCCATCTCTGTACTTAGTTTGGTACTAGGAGTATGGCTTTTGTAGTAAGTGTGGTGTCCATGGTGTGATAGAATCAGCATGTGGATCAATAAATCATCGATGTGGTGGCGATGCAACGGAACAATGTAATAAATCGACCAGTTGCTAGTGTGAAGGACGGTTTTGTGCTTGGATGCCATAGGATTAACGGTACTTGCGTGTACGTACAGATGAGCATCTCCTGCTTCGTTTCGGCTGCTGCATTGTGCGTGCATTTATGGTGGTGTGGCTGGCAAGATGGAGAGGTAGGAATGTAAATGAATTGGATCTAGACATCAGATTAGATATACGTTGTGGCCAAAAATAATAATCCGTATCCGTACCGTATGTATGTCGAGATTGCATTGGACCATACCCACATCTATGCATCTTGAATACGGACCGATCGAAATCTCTTTGCCGATGCGCCTACAGTAGTTCGTCTAAACCAGAGTAGTATACGGTGTATGTCTGAGGAGTACTTGACAGGCACAAGCTTGATTTGGATTTAAACTTATTTCGGAGAGTTTATGCCATCTAGATCTATTCATAGAATCTAAAACTTTTTAAATTTTGATACCAAATTATACGCATATACGCCTGATATTAGATTACAGCCATGCGTCTCATCAGTCATCAGCGTGAAGAAAGAAATCCCTACTTTGAGCCTGGCCTGAACTGCAAACTTGGCCCATGAATAGTAGCAGCAGAAGCAGGCCAGCCTGCTTGGCGTGGGCTACTGGGCTCAGCGCCCTGTGCCACTCATCTCGCGAAGCGCGTGCCGGTGGTGCTCGGTTTCTCGCTAAAACCCGGCCGCGGTGGCATGCGGCATCCCGCGGTGCTCGGTCTCTCGCATGCCCGGCCCTCGCGCTTGTGCGTCGCACACGCGCG
>KE372622.1:241027-264618 GCA_000418225.1 Zizania latifolia | reverse complement strand
TGGCTGAACGGGACGTGCGTGTGATGCTACAACTACTTTAAAAAATCGTTTTCACCAGGTATTTTAATATTTTTATAATAAGATATACAACCGACTATGACATTAAATTTCCATAGATAATTATGTCATGCCGATCATCTGTATAAATCATTTTTACAACAAATTATAACAACCTCAAATCGAGAGTTTTTACATATGATCTCTCTTTTGAATTAATTGTACAGTAAAAATAAGGTATCAGCAAAAATTGTAAAAACAAGGTATCGGCAAAAATCATTTTTTGTAGCAGTGATCTTTCTACCAGGCTACCACTGACCAGTCCATGGCATGGGAGGGGATAGCTGGAGGGCGGCTGAACTGGTATGTACGTTAGGTCGAACCAACGTGCTCGCGTCGCATCACGGCAGATGCACCGATATATGGTGGTGATGGAGACGGTGCATTGCATTGTTGATAAGACCGGCCGGCGTGAAGACAAGCCAATGACCCGCACCACTGGTCAGTGTCCACAGGGGCTATTATGCACAAAGCACAACGGGATCGATCGAGGACGATGGGTTAATCTCTGTGGGAGGGGAGTACATGATTTGATTGGCAATAACAACATCTTCAGATGTCTGTCCCACAGAGAAGAGAAGGGAGACCGATGTCTCCCGAGTTCAGACTACTGTTTTGATTTTGTTATATAGCGGTGCCGGCGCGGGTAAATTAGCCAACACGGTGAGTGACAGCGTGCTCTCAGTTTATTATCCAAAATACATATGTTTTTATGATTTTCTGTTTATATATTTATAAAAAATATTACAAATATACAAAGTTTTATGGTAAATCTACTGATACTATTTACTATTTGCACATATCGAATTTTAATATTTTGTGATCGTTTAAAGTTTTGAAATTTGACTGGGAAAACGGATGCAGTATCACTTCAGCCATTCTGATGTCAGTGTTTAAACTTCGTGTAAAATGCTCATCACATTGGAGTTTGTTTGAGTTTTTCCCCTGACTTTATTTTTTCACGTTTCATCTTGAGCATAGGGCATGTGATGAGCCGAGGTGACCATTTTAATAAGGAGGCAACAATTTGTAATATAGGAACTTAGGGAGTGTATTATTGTCCTCACTGCAGATGCTACTTTTTTTAATGCCTGATCAAACGGGAGGGTAAACAGCTTCTTGTCACTACATGGCCATGCATCAATCATGGTTTATCTATTATATAATTGCATTTTCATCATTGGTTTTTTGTTTGGACAATGTAGCAACATTTGGTGCGTTGTTGACGCAACGTTTCCTTCGTTTGACTAGCTGTAGCAGGCTCTATCATTTGTTGCGCCCTGCAGCCTTAACCATCACGAGGTTAGATTCACTGGGACTGCACATGTATCTTGTGAGTGTGACTACCAGGTATACAAGAACGGTAGAAAGGAGTACCAAAAAACTGGTCTTCTCGACGACAGAGAAGAGAAGAGAATGAGAGAAACCAATATGCAAAAGGTACAAACGGCACAGATTACCATCAGTTCGTTCTGTACTTGGGGCTCTCTTATTTGATCGATTGGATTGTAGATTTAGAGCATTTTTTCAGTGGGAGTTTTTCAGGTGGTCTGAGTATTTATTTGGCTGGTCTGAGTAGCTGGCTGGTAAGAATCTAGAGAAACTAGTGTTTCTCAGCTTCTGGATTATAATTTATTTTTAGATTTTGCAGCTACTATTCTCACAATCTAGGTCTAAAATCTGGATCGTTTATTTTAGCTTTAGATTCTAGAAGTAATTACAGCTGCCAAAAGTTAAAACAAATAGATTCATTAGTGGAGCACATGAATTGAAAAGGAGTTTGACACCCTTGTTAGCAACAGATTCAGAAGTACACATGCGGTTTCTGGAGGAGTTTTCACTTTTCAGCGTAGATTATTGTGTTGATTGTGCATGTTTGGTTCTTTAATAACTGTTCGTTACAAGATAGGGACTGAATCTTGTACCCCCCAACAACTCTGCCTCTACCCCATTTTGTGTCATCAGCTTCAAACTTCCAATAGACCTCGTGACGCTTAACTTGAGACTACGACTATATACATCTCCTATTGCCAGACACCTTACCGAGGTGATGGCCTATATTAGGGACAAAGTGAGCTCAAAATCCGCTAACTAAAGTGACCCTGCATTAGTTAACACTCCTATTTGCCTGTAAAGATGGAAAAGTTGAGCACCATAGCTAGTACCAATGCCTTACTTCCAGCTGAATTTAAAACCAAAAAGATTTGATGGATCTGGATGAGAGCCTTGCATGCGTATTGCATAGAGCCCTGCATCTAGTGCAGGGACATGTCGGGAGAGTGAAGTGTCACTTTGCTAGAAACAAAAAGGATCATGATTCAGGGGAACCGTCCTCTGTTCTTTCTCTGGTTATCTCTACCCCTCTCTCTCTCACACACACACACTGCTTCTGTGGTGGCTCTAGTCTCTCTTTATGAGCTCATACAGCAGAGCATGCAACTGAGACAAAGGGGAGCACTGTTGATCCCCACAGGCCAGAAAGGCTTCATCACTATAGGCTGCTCTCTTCACAGATCTGGCCATCTGGCAGGTTAATGATTGCACCATAAAATTCCCCATCTACACAAGAGCTGCATTCTGTACAGGGTGGAGAAAACAGGATATGGAGGGGAAAAGAGAAAAAAAAGGAAGCAAAGATTGATAGGGATATGATCCAGTGGACAGCTAGCTAGAGAGAGCAGAGCACTTATGAAGGAAAAAAATTCAAAAAAATACACAATTGTTTGCTCTTCAGCACACACACTGGCATCTAGCACACAAACAACCCAGAACAATCATCTACAAAAACTAGCCTTTGACAAGCACAATGCAAGAGGATGGTCACAATGACAGAGAGCGAGAGAGAGAGAGGAGAGGAGAGAGTTTCATGTGTGTATGTGACTTGAGTCCCCATGTCTCCCCATAGGCCATATGACACCTCATAGCTCCTGCAGTTACATCAAAGAATCCATGATGAGATAGCATGTCACTCATTCAGCTCCTGATGAGCTGTGTACTCCATCCATGTGTGCGACATGGTGTGGATTGGCGATCATGTCTCACCGACCTGCTTGGACGTGGGCACGTCGGTGCTTTTCTTGGTGGTGCCGGTGACGCCACCGCCGACGCAGAGCGGCTTCCGCAGGCCGAGCATCTCCTTCCACCGGCTGGATCCCTTTCCCAACGCCCTGTCGTCGCCGCGGAGCTCGTCGCGGAGCGTCGTGGGAGGCCGCCCGGCGGTGAAGCCGTCCTTGAGGGGAAGGATCCTGCCCTTGGAGAAGAGCTGGTCGGCGGCCATCATGGGGTGGCTGCCCACCGAGAACTCGAAGTTCATGTCCTCCTCCTGGCACCTCAGGTTCATCGCCCGGTTCTGCACCGCCGGCGGCGGCGGCGGCTCGACGGCGAAGTCGCTGGAGAAGGAGATGCGCGGGCCCAGCGCCGGCGGCTGCCCTCCGCCGAACGCCGCGCCGCCGTCCGGATTGTACATGTTGATGCATGCCATCGTGCCGCTCCGGTGGTCGTGTCGTCTCCTCGCGCGCTGCTGCTCCCTCTCGTGCTCTCTCTCCTCCACAGTGACTCAGTGAGCGAGCTCTAACTAATTCGCTTTGCGAGGATGGAGGCGATGTGATGAGGCGTTTAAAAGGTGGTGGGGGGGGGAGGCTGAACAGGTAACTGTTTACGGGTGGTTCTACGACGTTTTCGACATGGTATAATATCCAATACATACATCGTTCTACGACGTTTTCTTTTGCCCAGCCACGATATGGATAAGCAGCATGTTCCGCGTGTCACTGGGAATAGAACAGAATGCCAGAGTGATCATATAACAGTTAATCTTGTTAACATCGAGTGCAAATGAACGGTGCAACTAAAGTTCAAAATGCCAAACCATGTGCGGATTCACCTTTTCAGCAGTCATTGACCGTAAAATCTGTAAACACGTGTTTCTTGGATTTTACTGTTATTTTGTTGCAATTACATTTCGGGGACGACAATTGCTTGTAAGAACGACAAAGAGAATTACTTGTTTATGCCGTGGGGACGGCAAAAGAAGATGGGATCGTTCGTTCCGAAGCCAGCCCTGATTTTTGTATGGCGGGCAATGGGATAAGAAGGCTGGGTTTGTTGATGATATGCGATCTCGAGAGGATGGATCGAAAATCTCAATATGGATCGGACGCATGGACGTACGTGTCGCGCTCATGGGAGAAAGAATCAAGTGCGTCGGTGTGAGAAACATTTTTTTTCTTATTAAATAGTGAGATGGTTGCTTAAATAGGTGGCAAATGCTGGGTTTAGGTTTGACTATGGTCAAACAATGGCTGTCCAGCGTCACGTTCATGCATTGCTAAGTAGCAGTACTGTCAAGGACCAGTTGTTCAAATCATAAGGCCACTTGGTAGTTGGATAGACTCGATTTTGCTAACCCTCAGTTACACCTTGTCACCTTACACGTGATGCCGAACTCTTTTACCCCTATGGAAGCAAAAACATGTGCGTTGACACAGACAGCCAAGCCAGCCTCACACCCAATCTACCCAAACCGACCAAAACCACATGAGACTTACTTTTGAGCCTGCGAGCTAAACTTCAAAAAAATTTGCAACTCCAGACTACATGTAAGTGTAACTAGCATGTTCTGAAAGAAACAGAACCCGTAAGCGACTTCAAAAAAAATATGATCCGGGCTGCAGATGTCACCTTTTTCCATGGCTCTAGAGACGCAAACAGATCCCAAAAGAGAAGGGAAACCATCTTGTTTCTGACTAAATAAATCAAGCAAGTACCAACTCCCCTTGAATTTCAAATACTTTGTTTTGTCAAGTTCAGAATGCACACTAGAAGCGAATAAAAGCACTATTGTGAGGTTAGCCAGGGTTGGGAAGCTGAGCCTCCCGTTAAGGACCCGTTTGTTTTAGCTTAGAATTATAATAATCCAGCTTATTTTTATAAATAGAATCAAACAGACCAATTTATTATGTCAGTTTATTATAATCTGGAATACAGATTATAACAATTTAGTAAGCTTATCCAACATAGCTTTTTTCTATAAACTAGATTGTTATAATCTTAAACTGAAACAAATAAACCTAATGCCAACCAACCGATTTTTAAGAACGATGGTGCTGGTTAGTACAGTGGATAACATCAACGAGCATACACCAAAATTCGATCATAGCCGCGTGTCTAGATTTTGTTTGCAAGTATATCATCAGTGTTTATCACGCAACGACTAATAATTGAGTCTAAGGACATGAAGACAGTGGGGTTTCTGAGCATGGAACGAGAAGCTAATCTTTTGTGCATTGCCAAATATCCATCCATGATTGCATGGAAATTAGCAAGGTTCCAATTCGCCCAAGACATCAGTCGTTTTCCTCATTGAACACATGATGATCCACCACACCACACAAAATCATACCGGGCAACAGTCCGAAGGCATTCGAGACAAGGGAATTGAAGTCATTGTTCATGAACCGAATACCAAGGAACAAGAAATCCGTACGGTCTAACCGCCGAGTCGCCGACGTTGCGGGGCGTAGGCCGGTGGTAGCTTTCTTGCCCTGGATTAGGGACCAGCAGCGCCTGCAAAGGCTAGCCGTTGAGGACCTGAAGAACACACCAGATGATCCCAGAAAGCGACGTTCCTAACAAATGAATAAGTATGCTGTACAAAGTAAGATCTCCAAAGTGCATGGCAACCTTTGTTGAAAGCATAGAAGTACAAACTGCATTCAAAGAACCAGAAAAGTCGACAAAAATGCTAGAAATATGATTAAACTAAGGCTCTGTTTGATACAATTTCAGATACAAATTTTTTTGGAGCTAATCAAAACTAGCTCAAAGAAATTGATCAAGAATTGTAGATAGATTAAGAGTATTTAATTAAACAATCTAATTTTTATTTTTGACAAAAATAAAAATTTAAACAATTTTATTTTACCCTACTAACTCTAAATCCAACATAGATCTCAAAGCTAAAGCTACACCAAACAATGAAACAATCACTAAGTTATATTGTTTGGTAAAAATAAATATATGAAAAAAGCGAGAAAAAAAAGCTGGCTCATGCCCGTGATGTTTAAATCCAGCTCGAATGCTGAACACTAGGACATGAAATTAAATGACGAGAAGGGCACGATTCAAAAAATCTCCAAATTTTGTGCAACTAGCATTTTGGTAGAAACCTGAATTCAAAGTCCTAACCTTCCATGGAGTGAAAAAAGTGAGCTTTGAGTAAGCTGTACACACATGCACAGACTTACAATAAGAAACAATAGATAGCTTAAAGATATCCGAAAGTGGAATCAGATGGGCACCAGCAGGCGGCGAAGGTAGGTAACAAAATCATTTGGCCGATTTGATACTAGAAGGGTTTTTTTATTAGCAGTATGAGCTGGCGACATCGACCTCTCGGAATAGGACCATGTGATCCCCAAGAATCCTCTTCGTTTTGGTTCCACCTCCATGACCAATGATAATGAGAGTCCTTAGTCCTGTGCCTCCAACAAGTCACAACGGACCAGTCAAAGCGTTCTTGTTCCACAGAAATGCTTGTCCTATTTGTAACAGATCGCAACTATTTAGCTATTGGAAGTAGGGCCATTTGTAAATGCTGATGTGCTTCATGAAGCCTCAGTGCCTCACATAGTAAAACATGCTAAAAGGTGGAGTGCAGTATGCTTGAATGGTAAATTAACAAGCAGACAGGCAATACCAAGCATCCTCAATCATAACATTCTTCTCAAAAACTTATAACAGTGTAAATTATGCACGGGAACAAGGTTTATGCCACAGATGGGGTGTATTCTGTTTAATAATAAACAGTTGAAACTGGAAATAATTCCAATGTCCAACTGTACAACAAACACATTTAGTATTATGGTTTAAGGTTCAGTTACGTAGTGGCAATGTATTATATCAATGGAAAAACAGCTGGGATTGTTATAAAAGATTAGAATTGTTTTCAAACTATGGGTTTGTAAATAATAATATGTTAAACTGACATATGAATGCACCCAGCCTCCCGTAGAGGCTAGAGCTCAAGTTTTCTGATGTATCTATATATGCCCCTATAGCACCCAAGCACAGCTAACGATCTTAACATACCAGGAGAGGAATATTTCGAATAGAATGTGCACAATGTTCCCCCAAAGATATTTCGACTTTAACACGTCCAATTATTAAAGTGTGAGGATTATGTGCCCAATATCCTTACAAAGAGCATCACATTAGCACGGTTAGCACCAGATAGCAACAATTAACAGAAGCAGAGAACCAATTTAGAAAAAAGATTGTAACTGAGATAAAATGAGATCGAGTCATGATTCACCAGGAAAATATTCTATGTTAGAGTCTCCCATTTACAATTTAACTTGCACGAACAGTCACTCTCTTGTATCACTAACCTCTTGTATATATCTCTTTTAACTTATGAATATAGTACAGTGGGAGCCTCTCCTGCTGTTTCGTTCAAAAAAAACTTGCATGAATATGGTCAAAGACTCAAAGTCTAGTATAAGCAAAGCTTTTAAGATCTAGAATACCCATGTGAGCACATGAACAGCACCAATTCTTTTCTTCCAGCGATGTATTAACTTTTGTGACTGCACATGTGAAGGATGGGAATGATTAATGAAGATCAGCCCCATTGTGACTCAACTTACTACCTTTAATCCTACAGATAGAGAGAGAGAGAGAAAACACCATGATTTTTCCCTGATGCTACAAATCTCATGTGTAGTATAAATGTGCCACTTAATCAGCAACAGGACCCAAACTCTAAGTAGCAAAACCAGAAATACAATGGAGAATACAAAAAAATCAATTTATAAGATATTATACTTGTATTTTTATGGGAATTAAGAAACAAAAGCCCCTGAATAAGCATGGAGGGATTCTTCTATTCATTCTACACAGCAGGTACAAAATAGTCGCTAGGCTGGATTTAGGACTACTTGACTTGACTATGCTAAAAGGGAGAGTGGAACAGTGCAAACGTCAAGCTTTTATTACACCCATCATAAAAGTGCCTGTCACCCACATGGAAAGGCCCAAACAAAGGACAGCTGGAGATGAAAGCATATCATCCAAGTGGCTGGCCTAGTCGTTTGTCGGAATAACACGCATAAATCTTCCAGTTGGTCTCCTATCCTTATGGCAGATCTCACTCTTTTCTGAACCTTTATTTGGGTAATGGCTACACTCCTAACTACTTTAGGCATGGGGGGTACAATTCCCAAGGCGACGGGGAAGTATGTAGTACAATCATAGAACCAAACACATTTCAAAACTACAGGTAGAATGGGAGCTAACAATGATCTGCAACATGGACAGTTTTGGAAAGTGTTTTCTAGTCCAAGATCACACACTTTCTCAAAACAACCTATAAATTATAATATGGCATTAGAATGGAGAACGGAAAACCCACATCATATTTCAAGGATGCAAGCTCACAAATGGCCTGAATCCTGTAGCAAGACTACAGAACCCACATCATATTGCAAGTTTATAATGTATTGAAAGAGAAGGCAGAAAGCACTGAACCTTTGGTAGTAATGTGAACAAGGATTGGTGTATTGCACTTCTATCCCGTCATCCCTTTCTCTTGCAATAATCTGCAGCTAATCAACAATCATGTCAGTTTTCCTAATCATCTGCTGATCTTCATGATTCACAAATTATAAAATATGGTTCACCTAAAGGTTACTCACCTTTTTGTTTTGAATAAACAAAAATGCTATGCAGTCAGCAAAGCAGTGAGTTAATAAGGGAATTCCTTCATATGGTTGCTAACTCACCAAATTATGTGAACTCACTAACTTGTATGCATTATCTGCACTGAAACAAACAGCTGACGGGCCAATTCCTCAGGGACAGATGTGGCATTCACATGTTATCTGTTGAGACTAGAGTTCCACCACGCTCAAACAAAATCATCATCAGACACATCATCACCAACATGAAGCCTTTTAGTTTGCGGATGATCTGATGGTGCACTGGTTTTTTTCAGCCCTTGCAAGCAGTTTGGCAGCATTCTCCTGGATTTAGTTGGACATTTCAGAGATGAATTGTTTGAATTGAATCCCATCATCTTCAGATTTTTTCCAAGTTGAGATCGCTTTTCTGTTCCAGGTACATTAGAAGAATTGTTTTTCCTCACTTCTTTGTCTGTACTAACTTTCATTTCATTTTTTTGATGAGTTGCAGGCCGTGCCATAGATTCAACTGGAACAAGTTTCCCATCGACCTGATTGGTGAAGACAAAAGAAACCTGCAAGTGTTTGTCCTTTGTTAATGGTTGTTAGCTTTTGCTGAAAACCAAGTGTCCTAAATTCTGTATTCCAAAGGTTTTTTTGTCTTTGACATAAGATAAAATTGTATAACTGTTAAGAGGACAGTTTCTCGAGCAAGCATTTTCTTCTGGAGAAATTAAGATATGTGCAACTCCAAATGTCACTAAAAAGTGGCCACATTGAGAGATAATTCAAGATAGTTCTCCTTCATCCTTGTTCATCCATGATTACCAATCCGCTAGGATCAAGTTACTCTTTCATGTTCAACCTAGTCATGAATATCGTACTACAGCTATCACATGCCGAGCTTTCAAAACACTAGGTTGATTCCCACAAATCAAATTTCAAAGTTAAAACCATGGCATGGAAATGAACAACCAAACTTAGTTTAGCAGAAACGAATCACCTATCTGAGGACTCAATGCATATCAGCTTCCAGTGATTTTGCACAGCAATGGAGAGAACCAGCACAATCAAGCTCCCTTCCAAAGTTCATGCACACAAAATTGAATAACTGTAACTCACTGATCCGTAGATAGCTATATATAGTACCTGATATGGTTTATAGTTCATGCTTATAGTTGTGGTCCTTGTGGACATATACCATTCTTAACCAAGCATACAGCAACAAGATAAAGCATTTGGCAATTCAGGTATGTAACTTTTTGTCCTTGTCTTGGCCGACTACAAACTGCTAAATTTGGAACGGATGTAGTGGATGTGGATAAACTAATACACATAGCATGCGGACTGTGCCAGAGAAGTTCACATGCCGCCCGTCTCCTATTCCCATTCTCCCACAAGTGCACCATGCTGTCACTTCACAGGCAAGGAGCATTGCTGTGATATCTGCCTTGAGGACCACATGGTGATCAGAAGCACAGCTCAGTGGATGGGCTGCCAAGAGCTAGCTATGACCATGGATGAGTAGAAGATGAAAAAGATAGGGCCATTATAGTCTAAAACTGTCAATAATGGGATATCATAGTTAAGGGGCACTCTCTAGTGGCATCCCTTAAAGGGAAAACTTTGTGGTGGCGTGCCTCAAAAACCAGTCACTTTGTAGTAGTATATGTCTAAATTTCCCTCTTTTCTGTTTTATCATCTAAATATAATGAAGAATCAAACAAGTCAATGCAGTGGAAGAGGCAGAAATTTACTTATGGGAAAAAAGTGAGTGTGAGTGTGGGTTCTACTATAAATAAGACTTAAGGTGCAAATGCACTGAGGCCATCACCTCATCACCAGCGGAACACTGGAGTATAGTATCAGGTACAGTTGATGGATCAGAATGGTGGCCCCAACTTCCTAGATCTTCTTCAGAAGGTCTTCCAATCTTGCATAAATGGAGCAGAGCAGCAAAGTTCATTAGCTTTGAAGCAACTACAACATTAAATTAAAAACAAAAAGGGTGTCACGCAAGACTACCTGTTGATTTGAACTATTCATTTTCTGCACACATCCAGAGATCTCCCAAAACCCACCAATATCAATGTAATCTCTCTGCTCAGTGGCTGCTGAATCAAGATCATTACCATCAAGAACCATATAGCCATCCTTGTTACATCGGTTGCACTTCAAATTTTCATGTATTTCAGACCTGCTCACCAAACGAAGGTAAGAAACAATATGATGCAAAATATCAGCTAAGATACAGAATTTAGATTAAAAAATGAATGATTGATATATGCCTCTGCGTCATTTGAAATGTTGTAATGACAGGGCATTTAGCCCTAGCTTCAGAATTAGAGTCTGGTTTATGTCAATAGCAAGTTAGCAGGTGCAGTTAGTATTGAACATTTTATGCACACTTTTCAATATTTAATGAAATTGTGACTGCCCAGCATTTTACATTATAAAACGACCAGCAGTGTTCTTGATCTCAAAACAATTGTGAAAGTGAAAGCAATGGTAGTTATACATATGCATAAGACTGGCAGTTGATACCACATATTCCTCCAAATAGAGGAACAGTAGAATTGACAACAAGCAGGGCATGGCCGGTCTGGTCCGTCCAGATACTGATGGTTAACTAAAAATAGAAAGCAATGATAATGTTTTGTTTAACCAGTTTCCTCCTAGTGTCCATCAGGCCAGGTCCAATTTTTATTAATTGTTAGCTGGCTCCTGTCGATTTATGGAACTCTTTCATTAATGCCTTTGGTACTAGCAGTTCTGTGAACATAACAAATAAAGTGGGAAACAAGAAAGAATAGAGACCCATAATTCAAAGGAATAGAATTCACCTGACTTGCTCATGGAAGGTAAAAAGATCACGCAGATCTTCTGTTGAAAGAGAACTCCCCTGTTAAAAAAAATTGTGAATACAATGTGTTAATTGTTAACACGACAATAATTAAATAAAGCAAAAGACCACTCCAAGTAACTAAACCTGCATTTTGTTATCTGCTTGTTCCTGCTGGATAACTTTTTGGAGACCTTCCTTCGACATCTGACGCTGATATACCTGTATACAATTGTCAGCACAAGAAAGTAGATAGCAACTCATCATTTCCTTCACTGGACAATACTTACGAAAGCGAAAGATATCTGAAAAATATAAGATTCAAGATTGTGGCAACCTTCTCCTCGATGGTTCCTGTGCTTAAGAACCTGTATATGTACACTCTCTTTTTTTGTCCATCTCTCCATACTCTAGCAGCAGCCTTTGCAAAGGTCAACAGATGGAAAAGGTCAGATCAGACATGGTTTGGAGTTAAAAGAACCTTCACAAGGTAACGAAGCAGAGATGCATAGACATTAACCTGCTTATCATTGGCAGGGTTCCAATCGGGGTCAAAGAGAATCAATCGATTTCCACCTACCAAATTAAGCCCACAACCACCTGCCTTGCTACTGAGTAGAAAGACAAACTCATCCTGCCAAACACACATATAGTTTTGTGTTCAAAGTTGGAACTGTTCTTCAGGACACGGGCAGACTTGATCTAAAAAGGGGTACAGTGCAGATTTTACATACTCTGGATAGATCATTGAATTGGTTCACCAACTTTTGCCTTTTATTAATTGATGTTGCTCCATCCAGTCTAATATATGGGTATCTTCTTTCCCGACATAGTTGTGCAAACAGATCTAATGTCTGAACTTTTAGAAAAAAGACAATGATAAATTATTTCATTCCAACTGTATAGATATCCAAAAGAGGAAAATAATTAGATTAACCTTATATTCTCATGAACTAAAACAAGGTATCATATACAGTTTTAAAAGCACCATATACACTCAATGACTCGGTTGAGATTAATTATGGAGAATAAGTGATACACACCATGGGTAGGTTCTTTATTAAGATGTGCAGAAAATAAGGTCATGGATGGAAACAAGCACTTTGAAATACATTATTTTGACAGTTACAGAAGGAAGCCAGGCATATATCGGTTATATCCTAAATAGACTTTTAAGTCAGTTCTGTTCTCTCTATCGTTTACCTTAACACACAGTACAATGTACCAAGTACCAACCAATCTAATTGTAGTGATGAGATTAGGACATAGACAAGTCAGACATAGAGACTGGATCTGCAGATTATAGCATGTATATCGTTTGAAATTCTTCTAAATGGTCCGTACATATAA
Organism: Zizania latifolia; assembly: GCA_000418225.1. Classification (NCBI taxonomy): domain Eukaryota; kingdom Viridiplantae; phylum Streptophyta; class Magnoliopsida; order Poales; family Poaceae; genus Zizania; species Zizania latifolia. Next base: position 251,691 of record KE372622.1, on the reverse strand, counting down.
TGAAGAATTAGAACACACGCAAGCAAAGGGAACATTATAGTCAGCAAATATATATACCTAGGGATGAAAACGGATCGGATAGGCACGGATATCAGTGATATCATATCATATCATTTTTCATATTTTTTTCGGATTCGGATTCGGATACTCCGGATAAGGATACGAAACCGGATATCATCGGATACGAATACGGAGCGGATACGAATACGGTTACGGATATTTACCAGATATCATCTGTAATATAATTCTTAATTCACAATCACAATACGAATACGGAGCTGGGCGGCTGGGGTGTGACCGAGTAGGGATGGGCAAGGGCTGAGCTGGCCTAGGGTTGAAAGGATTATCTTGAAGTAAATCTTAAAGTAAATCAATGCTTATAAATAACTTGGCAAACTCAAAAGAGCCTATGTGATATTTGCAATTTGGATTGAATTTGAAAAAATTTCTACACTCAAAATACAACATATCTTATTCCATGTAAAAATTTTACATTTTTCTAGGTCCGTTCGCTATTTTTAATTCATTAAGTATGTTTCTAGAATTTAAATTGAAATAGGTGAAATTTGAACTGCAAGTGCTTGAAATAATGAACCAGAATTTATAGAAAAATCATATTCATGTTTTTTAGTTCATTTTTAGTTCGTATCCCCTAAATTGAAAGAAATTTTAAAAAATCTAGGTTGCGACACTCGATCGGCAACATGGAGCTTAATAGTTTTTTAATTCTAAAAAAATCAAATGAAGTCTGAAAAACACGAGACATGTCATGGTGTTATGATATGATACATAGATGCTGTAATAAAAATTTAAAAATGTTTCGAGAAAGTTATCATGTACGATGTTAAGAAAGTCAGAGATTCTCCGAGAACGATTTAGGATTTAAAGAAAAAATGGATTGGGTTTAAAAGCAAATCGATGGTTAAATCTTTGTTTGAACTTGAAACTTTTTCTACGATCAAAATACAATATAACTTATCTCATGTAAAAATTTAGTATTTTTCTAGATCAGTTTACTATTTTTAATTTATTAAGTGTGTTTCTAGGATTTATATTGAAATATGTCAAATTTGAACTGCAAGTGCATGAAATAATGATACAAAATTCGTAGAAAAATCATATTCATATTTTTTAGTCCATTTGTAGGCCGTATCCACTAAATGGAAATAAATTTTGAAAAATCTAGATTGCGACGCTTTATTGGCAACGTGGAGCTTAATGGTTTTTTAATTCTAAAAAAATCAAATAAAGTCTAAAAACACAAGACCTGTCATGGTGTTATAATATGATATGTAGATGCTATGATAAAAATTTAAAAATACTTCGAGAAATTTATCATGTAAGATGTTAATAAAGCCAGAGATTTTCCGAGAATAAATTAGGATTTAAAAAAGGAATGGGTTGTGTTTAAAAGCAAATCGACTGTTAAATCTTCGTTTGAACTTGAAACTTTTTCTACGATCAAAATACAACATAGCTTATCTCATATAAAAATTTAGTATTTTTCTGGATCAGTTTACTATTTTTAATTCATTAAGTGTGTTTCTAGGATTTATATTAAAATATGTCAAATTTGAACTGCATGTGCATGAAATAATGAACCAAAATTTATAGAAAAATCATATTCAACCAAATAAGTTTTTTGCCGGTATAAAGTACAAGTTGTTTATTCTTAGATTTCATAAGTTCACGGTTTACACCGCTAGATCTATTTGTTAGTTTGTATAAATTTATTATATTCATCGTTAATTATATATAGAATTATAGTTTTTTATTATTAAGCTTCACGGAATAAATCTACCGTATATCTACAGCTGCTCTCACTAAATAACTTTATAACTTTTTCATAGTTTATAATAGTTTTTTTATAGTTTTTTATAGTTTTTTCTTAATCTACAGTTTAAACACACCCTTTAAATCTACAAAGAATATTTATTTAAACAACTGATTTTTATTTTAGACTAAAAATAAATAAAAATGTAAACGAATTTATGTTAATCAGATCTAGAGCCATGAGCTCGTTCAATTCTACCTTCTTCAACCACTTCACCCAGATCTCTTCATCTCTTCACCTACTAGTCTACTACAATACGAGGCGGTGGCGCCGTGCTCGGAGGAGACGAACCGTGGCGGGGAGAGAAGTAGAAGCAGCATTCCTTGAGGTGGGAGGCACTGCTTGACCTCCAGAAGCCCCAACCCAATTCGGCCTTCTGGCCGCTGATTCGCTCTTGGGGACGTCGCCTTCTTCAACTCCGGTGAACGGCGGCACCTCTCTCGATCTTCGCGTCCAGTGAGTCCCCTTCCTCGTTGACGGATCCTCTCCCAAACCCCTCTGTTGGTGGGGACCGGCGGCGGCGGCGGGGACTAGGGCCTAGGTGCTTCATGCTTGGCTGTAGCTTAACCCTAGCACGCATATAAATGTAAATCGATGGCTATAAACAACTGGGCCTAAATGTCTAATGGGCCAGCAAATCCAGATAATCCGAATAAAAATTATCCGGATTATCTGAATCCGAATCTGTATCCGTAGGATATCATCGATGTCATATTCGTTTTCGTATCCGGAAAAAAAATCCATATCCGAATTTAAAAAATCTGAATCCAAATCCGTTTTTCCGGATACGTTCGGAAACTATCCGAACCACTTTCACCCCTATATATACCCCATACATAGTATTTTACAAAAAAGAAGTCCTATTGCTGTGTACTGATTTATGTTTCCTGATACAACTTTGTGATGAACAACAATTTCTAAAGACAGCATCATATTAAAATAAGACACCATAAAAACCTGACCTGGGTATAATTTGATACAAGAACAATGCGATCATCAGTTTTCTGACGAAGTTGCCCCAGTAATCTAGCCAGCACATGCATTTTGCCAGACAGTTCTACCCACATTCCTCCTCCACCAGTCCAAGACCCAGATCTTGCACAAAATTAAAAACACATGTAAATTGGATGAGCTTATTGTGAAGCTACCGAGGAAGTGTGAAATACCTTCCTGAAAACACTTCTGGGGGAAAAAAGCGCAGACAGTCACCAAAACCAGAGCCTCCTGAATTATTGCTTTTTATGGTGTCGTAGATCAGCTGCAATGCAAATATGATCAAATGACAAATATTATGTATTGTGCCTAACTGCCTATTATAACCCAAATGGTGAAGGTGAAAGTGTAAGAAGCTATCATATGCAGGATGGCTAGTAGCAATAGTATCAAAAGTCAAGCAATGACCCAGAATTTCTTTGTAACCATCATATCATACTAACTTCCTTTCTGAAAGTGAAAGGTAATCAAGAAGGGAATAAGCACACAAGATTTGGTTCAGACTCCTTTTGAATTTTATATACTCAATTTATATCACTATCAATCTGCGCACGATAAGTTATCAAATTATCATGACAGACAAAAAGAAAATTCTATCTTACATTAAAAAACTTATGGCAAAGCCTTTCTTCAAAATATATGAATTTCAGTATTCAATGCAGTATACGACGTGCTAACGATCAGAGCAAAAAGTTGCAGTGTTCTCACCAGTTTATTATGTTTGGAAGAGAAGTTATAGTAAAAATTAGCAGATCATCAATGAAAGCATAACTCTCAAGATAATTTTGATGAAAGTGTGTAAGAAATGCATCTCAAGCGAAGCAGTCAAATTATTTACCTTTGGATGGTTGCATAACTTCTTAAGAGCAGTAATATATGCCAAAATTTTGGATTGCTTTGTTTCTTCGGATATCAAGCGTTTGACCTGAATAGGACAAACAATACATTATTGTAGGTGTAGCACTACTAACATGTGACTACTAAAACAATGTTTGGAACCCAGAACAGTGTGAAGTTAGGTGCTCACATTTTTCGAATGTATGAAGTGGTTGTACAGTGTGATCTGCAAAGAAGTCAACTTGCAGCACACTACTTCAACGATCTGTATACAATTGTTAAGCAATGCTAAGTAAGGAAAAAACATTTGTATTTCCAAAAGGAACCATATCAAGAAAGATGGATCCAGTGCTCTAAAACAAGGTCTACATTCTACAAGGTCACATGCAAGGAACAGGTGTCCCAAGTCCCAACCTTGTAAGGCTTACGCAACATGAGTGAGCAACTATGGAGTATTGGAGTATAAGCACTATAATGTGAGTTGATCACATGAAACCACATATAGCCTTTTAGAACCTTGGATGGATATCAGTTGTACAAAGGTGCAAACAACAATATTGGGCCAAACTTTCAGTAAACAAAAAATCGAAAGAGTTCAACTAAATAGACAAGCATACCTTTGGTGGCAAGTGATTGGATAACAGGGCATTTGTCCGTCTCAATATAAACTGGATATCATCGAGAAAGCATCAAAACATGATTAATCTCTGGTTAGCCCAAAAAAGAAGGAAATGCATCAAAACAACTCTAAAGGAGCAAGACAGCATAATGCTAACACGGTCAAAATAATCTGTAGTGGTGAACAAGCTTCTTCAGAAGGAAGAGTCTTACCTGGTTTACTTTTGCACTGAGCTCTGCAGATCTCTCAGATCCCAAATTCTTTTCTTCTGCACTTGCTGTGGGCTCTCTTCCACAAATGATCGGTGCCTTCAGTAAGGAGTGAATAATATCAGAGATAAAGCAGAGAATTATTGGATGCACAGAATCCCACATTATCATATGCACACAAGAAAAATAGAAAATAAAAGGAAATAATTGAACTAATGAACTCTAATGTTTTCCTCCCAACCTCCCAACTCGTAGGTTTGCAGTACATTATTATTCGTATTAACTTCCATACTTACTTCATAATATCTACGGAAATATGTAGCATCCCCCAGAACTCCTGGATTTGTGAAATTTACCATTGAAAAGAACTCCTCCAGATCATTCTGCATCAGAAAAAATTATCGATTGATATTGGAAACCATTGCTACATTCAAGAAAGAAAGAAATAAAGAATATGGAAAGCTAAAAGTTACCTGCATTGGGGTACCTGATAACAGGATACGCCGTTTACAAGGAAGGGCAGCCAATGCCTACAACATTAAGTATTTTCATGAAAACAACATCAAAGAGGAATCTAAGTGCAAACAGTTCAGATGTGATAAAATATTGAGATGTAATGAATTTACAAATTAATATACCTTATTTGTTAGGGTCTGGTCGTTTTTCAGCCTGTGGGCCTCATCACATATGAGGAGGTCGCAGCTTCCTGGCTTTTCAAATTTTGAAGAATGCATGCGAAAGGTCTCATAAGATATGATGAGTACCTGAAGGCAATTCAAAATGAAGAAATATTTTCAGCAGACATTACTATCAACTTGCTGTTTGGTTCTCAACTAGAATAGTATATAGAAGAAAATAAATGGGAAATAGAACACCTGGAGACGGCTCAAGGGTTTTAAGAAACTTTCAATTCCAGAAAGAACATCAGCACGTGTGCTTTCACAAAGCGCGAGCAGCTGCACTTTGCCTTTTAACCACTTAATTATCTCAGATTCCCAGTTGTTAACTAAACTTGTGGGGGTTACGATTACAGTCCTTTTAACCATTGGCTTACCATCAAAACCATGGCAAAGAAGGGTATATAGTAAAGTTATTGACTGTAAAGTCTTCCCCAATCTGCAAAGTATAAGAGAGGTTAAGCTTTATGGTTGAAAAGCGTAAAAATAGACAACAGGGAGGGATACAGATTAGTACCCCATGTCATCGGCTAAAATGCAACCAGATATTCCATCATCACATAACAACCCAGAGACACAATCAAACATAAACTGAACTCCTTCCCTGCATTAGAACATTACCATGCAGATTGTAAAGTGAAAGCTAAGCTAAAACTTTATAATATCACCACTTTTACATTTTACTCTATTTTGTAACAATATATATCTCTCAGTAGGTTTCTAACCTGTTGTTTTCTCTCAACAAAAAACATTCTATTATAAATAATGCAATGCACTGAATAAGTTGAACCTGGCATCCAGAAGCTATAGTCAATTATAATTACCATAAGGGAGCCAAAAAAAGATTAGCATGATCGAAATGCTATGATAGATGTGTAAGAATGGATACCAGAAAATAATACATAAGAGTACATTACCTTTGATGGGGTCGAAGGTAACGTACAAGCAAGTGATCAACCTCAATTGCAGCAAAATTATTATTTTCCTTGTCACATCCCTCAGGTTGCCACAAAATCAATGGATCTATGCCAGGTGGAAGAGGTTCCTCCTTTTCTAATGAATCGTCACTAGCAACAACAGGTGATTGTGGAAGAATATTTGTAACTGCAAGTGGCTGCATTGAACCCCATGGGACAAATCTTTTACGAGCTGAAAGGCGCCGAGCAAGTTGCTCATTATTTTCACTGTATCCATTTTGACATGGAGGTTTGAATGGTCTTCGAGCTACTGCAGCAGCATCAGAAACCGAAAGAATACGTGGAATAAGTGGTTGCCTTCTTACAACCAGGTTTCCCCTGACATAAACCAGAAAGAAAGATAAATATGCAAACAAGATAATGTGTTTGTCAAGCTATAGTTAATTACTTGATTAATATAGAATAATTTTGTTTGTGTGAGGAAAGCTAAAGAACATGGAAATTGACAACTTTACGGTAGGTAAAAAGAGATTGAGGTAAAACTAATATATAGCGTGGAGCAAGATTATTCCAGTGTCAAATTAACTGATCAAATATAATATATTTCTGGACTTCAGCAGGTCACATAAATAATGAGTACTAGTCAGTGCCATACTGTATTTGTAATATCCTGCTAGAGAGATAATTGATAATATTGAATATCATAGAATCCCCAGCATGCATGAGTTAGTAGACAATGCACGTTTTAAATAGTTAGCCAAATGGCCTAAATCAAGTTATCAATATTCGGGGGTTTAGGCATTTGACTTTGATATTCTAGACTGGCCTCCTTCAGGGAATAAACCCGTCAGAACTATTAGGGCCAAACCAAGGAATACAAAAGGTGAACTCCCCATATCACATAAGTTCAAATACCATTGGCCTACCTCCACACGGTGATGGATATTGGAGTATTGAATCCGACCCTTCCATTGTCCAAACAAGCTAAGAGTGAGTTTTCAACTATGATATGGAACTTTTAGCCTAAATTTTTCTAAAGGAAACGGACCAAATGCAGACAAGCTGGGGGCAGACATCTAAACACAAGCTGGGTTTTGGCCTTTGGGGAAGGTGTATAATGCGAAATTGCACAGAAGATCCAAAAATCCGTAACTATTACAAACACTCATCGAACAATCTCACCGCCATCAAAATCTAGATCCGCACACATGCGAGCCCTAGGAGTCTATTATGGTGCCTCGACACGCCAGTCTCACGCACGTATAAATCGAGGAAGAAATCAACTAATCTACCAGCCGAAATGGGCTCTTCCCAGCATACCTGACGAGGGCGTCCACGTTCTGTGATTTCATCTCCCGATCGGGAGCCATCACGCCGCGACGCCCGCTCCGAACTAGCCGTCCGCCCTCGTCGCCATTACCTGTGTCGCCATTGCCTCCTTCCTCCTCCTCGTCGTCGTCTTCACCGCCGCCGGCCGCGTCACTACTCTCCCCCACGTAGTCGTCGTCGTCGTCGTCTCCGTCCTCCACTCCGCGCTCCACCTTCGACTGTGACTCCGAGTCGGAGGAGACGACGGTGATCTCCTCCTCCTCATCGGCGCCGCTGCCGAGGGGGTCCCGTTTGCTCCTCGGAGGCATCGGCTCACCTCCCTCCAGTGGATCAGTGGAGATTGATGCCGAATCGTGTGGATTTTTCGCTTGCTAGTTGGGGAATTTTTAGGACTGGAGAGGCGAGTATTTGGAGAGGCGCTGCAAAAAAATTTGGCGGTATAAGGGGGATGCGTGCAGGGGAAGATGCGGGAAAGAGAGTGGAGTCGGCTGGATTAGTGTGGTAGACCAGAAGGCCTATATATAAGCAACTTGGCCCATATTCTGGGCCTAAAATTGTATGCTTTCCTGTGAGGATTTGGATCATATATAGGCTTATGGCTATAGCTTCAACATTATATTGTTTGGATTTTTTCTTTTTTTTTCTTTTTACACCTGCACCTAGCTATTTCTAGAATCTAATCCTGAAATAGATAGTCAGAAGCATTAGCTATAGAATCTAGAAATAAAATAGAATTCAGAAACTAGGAAACACTAGTTTCTTTAAATTCTCACCAGCTAGATACCCAGATCAGCTAACTACTAAGAATATCATGAATATCCTACTAAAACAAATAAGCCATTTATCTTACTTCCATATTGACATATAGTTTGGCTTATCAAATTGTTTTCAAATGTCATTTGGACAATGAGAATTGATGTGCAGTGATTGGGAGAGGTTAGTGTTTACGAAGTAAATCCAGCAGAAAACTGGAATAAATAGTATGACAAAGTCTCGGATTATTAATATTCACACACATATAAATCACCGGTTTCTGCGTAATTCAGAAACCCACTATTTACAGCATACATGTATATCATGTACTCCGTATGTACCTATCTCTATGTACAGAAAATCATGCATTTTTCAGAAACAAGGTAGAACAAAACTGAAAAACCCGATCAGAACATTAGTGCAGCACAAAACCCAAGCAAATCCACTCCAATCTACAGCTTAGATATCTAAGTTTCTTTTCATTTTTTAGAGAGATCATCGTTTCATCAGATCACACCCTAGCTAGTAGGAGTTGTCCTCCAGCTCGCTCATCTTGATGTGGAGGTGCTTCTGCGCGAAGGCGTACAGCCTGACCATCTCGTCCCGGTCCACCACGCCGTTGCGGTTGGCGTCCGCCTCGCGCATCGCCTCCCGCGCCTTCCACCGCGCGAACCACAGGTTGAGGCTGCGCAGCGCGCGCTCCAGCTCCTCCCGGCTGATCGTCCCGTCGCCGTTCGCGTCGAACTGGCTCAGCCACGCCCTGAACTCCCCCACCGTCGTCTCCCCCTGCGGCAACGCCCGGTGGTACCGCGTGAACGCCATGGCGATCCCTTGATCCCTCCCCTTCTCCTCCTCCTCCTTCCTCTTCTTCTCGATCTGCCTGATTCTGAATTCTGACACCTATCCAATGTATCCAGCACCGTCGATCAATGGACGATGGGTACGTTGGTTTATATATACACTGCACGGTTAAGAAGGCGCGAGAGGTTTACAGTTCGGTCGCCGCACGTTTAGTGGAACGGTTGGCACGGCGCCGGCCGGCCGGCCGGCCGGTCTTGGACGATACGAGGCCGTGGAATTCTGGCGCATTGTTAGGCAAGATTATATTCGTTGCTTGAACAGACGACATCGTAATTCATGGCCGGGATGCATGGATGAAGAAGAATCAGATGCGTTCGGCGTTCATCGTTTGCTGCGGAGTGCAGACACACGGTGAACCCTGTATATTGCTTGCAGCTGTGCTCGACCGTTTGGTCTATCTCAGCAACTGCGTTGAACGCATGCAGTGATGTTGGCCAACGAGAGCAGTGTTAAATTGTCTGACGTGTCAGTCGTAACCAATGGACAATGCTATCTTGATCGATTTCTTGAAGTATATTCAGAGAAGCAACCGTGACCATGCTTAGCAATTAGGTATGTAGGCGGTAGTCATGAATCCTAACTCCTAAGTTGGTGCTGCCTTATACTAGAAGTAACCCATCTTACTGTCATTAGCAAACCAAAGATGAGACAGAAGTTGGGCACTTGGGCTATTGATTATTGAACCTCCAAGGTTTCCCATGTGAGCATCTTTCTTCGAGGTTGAGAAAACCCATGAGAGTAAGGAATTTGACTGTATTCCCACCCAGAATCTGAATTCCTGCTCCCTGAATAAACTAGATTTTTCTTTGGATAGCACTGTTTACTACATTAATCATCTCTTCACGAGAACAGGAAAACGGTGGTGGCCATTGTTTCTATGCTCCAAAAATGCGATTATTCTAAAGCATGTGGACTGTGGAGTAGTCGACTGGTCAATGCAGACTACGGGTCATCTGCCAATCTGCCATACTGTGAAAGTAGTTTCGCACAGACGTATGTGTTGCCGTGTAGAATAGCATTCTTTTATCAGCCTACAGAAAGAATTAAGATCTTATATTATGCTTGCACTCCTTGCAGGTTGAATGCTACTGGAGAACTTGAAGCACGGCGTCGGACACAACAAATCGATCCAACATTTTGGTTAAAATGAACCGAGCCAGTAAAGAATGCGTGATCATGGGACGCACCGTTTAGATCAACATGCCAACCAAGCAAACAGACTGGCCTGCGCCAACGGATTCATGCATAATTGGTGGAATCGATTTTTCGTTCTGCTATCTGGCCCACCAGATGAACTAACGCATTGCACCAACCGAACCATCTGATTGTTTCTGAAAAAAAACAGATTTTTGCATCTGAGATGTCCTTATTCCTTAGTTGCTCATTACAAGTTTCCAACCAACATTAAGAAGCTTCAACCATGGTGCATTATTTAGTGGGTACTACATGACTGACTTGTTCTACAAAAAAGAAAATGACTTGTCCGAGACTCCTGGGTCTTCTCGCCTGAGTACTGGAGCCTGGAGAGAATCCTTTTAAAGAAGAACCAGGTCCTGCCTTTCGCTTTAGCAGACGCATAATCAAAAGACCGTATTCCCAAGCAATGTATCCCTCAGCCCCACCCGACGCGTATAA
>KE372622.1:206300-221449 GCA_000418225.1 Zizania latifolia | reverse complement strand
CAGGGTGAGGCGCTGCGGGTGTCGTTGTCGCCCTGGCCGCGCGGGGGGAGGAAGGGCCCGGCGGTGGTGTTGCTGCTGTCGGCCGCAGCGCTTGTGGCGTGCGCCGTCGTCCTGCTATTGCTCGCCGGGGGATCTGCAACGCGGATGGTCCAGTTCGTCGACGCTGGCTTGCACCTAGCAGGGGCGGACGATGGTAAGAGAACTGACATGGGTGCAGTTTCCATTTTTTTTGAATTCCGCTGCTCTAGGACCATCACTTAATTGGTGACAATTTCGAGGGTTGTTTGTGGAAGTGATGATCGCCACGTTACCTCTGGGTAAGCAGGTTTGAACTCTTTAATGTCACAACTTACAATGTTTTAGTGCAATCTGTCATTTTGTTATCCTATATGCATATGCTCATTGGACCAGAACAAAGTCATGCTTGAATAATTAACCCCTTCATCAGCAATATTGTTACCAGCTAAGTGTAATACCATAATACCATAGAACAAATTTATGTCCCGGAGTGAAACTAACAATCGATAATGTATAGAGCTGAATGTACTTTTTTTCATTTTTTTTAAAAAACCACGTAGCATTGTGATAAAAATTTAAGAGAATTTTAGAGATAGGTCTGATGCTCAAACCCCAACAGCCCATGCTTGTCTCCACCACTATTCATGTTAATTCGCCCTAATGCCCTATTGAATTGCTGAAAGGACGGCTTTATGATGTATGGACTCCACAAAGGGCAAAAAGAATGGGCATTGCTCGAAAAAATGTTGTAAAAAGAAGAACCAACCGCCCATTTCATATTAGATGTATGTATTTCACTCCTCCAAAAATGGTTATGAGCCAGTCTTTGTCGCATGCTTCAGTTAGTACTGTAGTTCAGAGAACAGTAACTGTTCTGTTAAGTCAATTCTGGTAACGCTCTATTGTAATGGGATGCCTCTTATCTTCTTCAGATATACAAGATGATCTGCCTGATGATCTATCTCCATCTCAGCAAATTGATTATGACAAATTTCTGGGCAGTCTTCTGACCGAGGGATTCGATGAAATATCCTGTCGAAGCAGGTATCAGTTTGCACGGTATCACAGGAATTCCACAAGAATGCCTTCTTCACACCTCTTAGAAAGGTTAAGGAGACAAGAAGCACTGCAGAAGAAGTGTGGCCCAGGCACTAAACCATACAAGCAAGCTGTGAAACAGCTGAGGTCCGGTCAGGGCATGAACACGACGGATTGCAGCTATCTGTTCTTGACAATCCACGCGGGGTTAGGGAACATGATGCTTGAGATCGCTTCAGCATTTCTCTATGCGCTCCTTACAAACCGGATTTTGCTTTTGGAGCGTTATAAGGAGATCGGTGACCTTTTCTGCGAACCTTTCCCAGGAACTTCGTGGTTAATTCCTGCAGATTTCCCACTAACGTACGGTGGGTTTATTCGGAATAGCCCGAAGAGCTACGGCAACATGCTGCAGAACAAGGTTGTAGGTGGCAATGCAGATCGATCTCCACCCTATGTGTACGTCTTCCTAGACGGTAGCTACAAATTCCATGACAAGCTTTTCTTCTGCGAAGATGACCAACAGTTCCTGCAGAGTGTGCCATGGCTGATCATGAGAACTGACATGTACTTTGTACCGTCTCTATTTCTCATTCCAAGTTACCAAGATGAACTCAGCAGGCTATTTCCTGAGAAAGACGCTGTTTTTCATCACTTGGCACGCTATCTTTTCCATCCGACAAATAGCATATGGTATTCAGTTATAAGGTATTACAGGTCCTACCTTGCAAGAGCTGATAAAAGAGTGGGTATTCAGATCAGGACGTTTGAGAAAGAGGGCATCTTGCAAAGAAGTGGAAAATTTCCACACGTTTTAGAACAGATCCTTTCATGTGTTCAGAAGGAAAACCTGCTGCCGGAAACTAGTATGACAGATCAGGCAGCCACTGCGACCGAGAATAATCGGACAATTGCCGTTCTCACAACATCTCTGACCTCTTGGTACAGTGATCAGATCCGAGAGAAGTACAGAGAGCACCGAGCAGTCGACGGCACCAGGGTTGAAGTATACCAGCCGAGCCATGAGGAGTACCAGCGATCACACAGCAAGAGGCACAACATGAAGGCACTGGCCGAGATCTACCTGCTTAGCATGACCGACGTGCTCATCACCAGTGGCTTCTCCACCTTCGGCTACGCCGCGCAGGGCCTGTCCGGCCTGACTCCGTGGATCATGCTCAGGTCGGAGAAGCGCGTCGTGCCGGACCCGCCGTGCCGCCGCGCCATGTCGATCGAGCCGTGCTTCCATCAGCCTCCCTACTACGACTGCAAGGCGAAGAGGGACGCTGACCCGGGCAGGGTGGTGCCGTTCGTGAGGCACTGCGAGGACGTCAGCTGGGGCCTCAAGGTTGTAAATCAAACTCAGTGGTAGCTGTAGTTTTGTTAGACACATTTGCTCGCTAACTAGGCAGAGATATTTTCTCTTTTCAAAAGGAATATACTATACAGTATACAGAGATGTATCCTTTCCCGCGCATGTATAATGTATTTGATCCTATTGTTTATTGTAGATAACTGAAGAAAAAATGATGGATTTTTGTGCTCCCTGAGTATTGCTTACGATGTTGTTGCTTGCTTCAGTGTGTTTTTAACTTTGTATTACGAAGTGAAACTTCTCGTGTGTTTCTGGCAAATTTGTGCCGGAGTTGGTGGGAAAAGCTGCGATATCAACCGTACTACAGTACGTTGCCGCTTTGTGGTGGTGTGTTCGCTGTACTTTGGCCCGGCCTGTGTTGTGTGTCTGTTCTTTTGTTTGTCGTTGGACTTTATAATGGGCCGGAATCCTTGTGGTGGATGAACATATCTGGAGGTCGCAGGAGTCAATCACTCTTTCGCCGTCGAAGACTTGATCGATGTACGATGAAATCAAATGTTCGAGAAATTTTGACTTCTTTTGCTGACTAGCCGTACTCTTAAACTATGCATGTTCAACCCGCGACATGAAGCATGTGCAATTAATGCGTGGTCACCAACCTGCCCAAGTCCAAGTGGCGGTTAAAAAAGTGTCCGATTTGGAGATTTCAGTCAGTTTGGCATTCTGATTCTGTACTGTAGAAGATGAGCAATCTCAATGCAAAGAATTCAGATCAAGACCATGGTTAAAAGAAAGCAACAGAACAACTTATTTTATACAGCTTTAGATATAAATTTAAAACAACTTGTTTTATAAAAATTGAAGAGTACCTAAATCGTCTTTCAAGAAAAAGGAAATGATTCATAATTTTGCGTGAACCTTGCAGTAATGAAGTCGACACGCGGCACCCGGTGAAGAAATGAAACAGAAAAATCTCTTACCTGATGAAAGCTCGCCCGGACCTGCCCACTGTGGCATTCGAACGGGACCTGCCCACTGTGGCATTCGAACGGACGACCGGCCGGGCTCAGAGTTCCCAGGTCATACTGCCATTGTAAAGCAAAAGAAGCTACAGTGCAGAGTAAAGCGATAAGCTGTCGGCATCCACTGTACGAGGGGTCAGAGGCTCAGAGCGGAAGCCACCATGTCGAATTCTCTCGTGCGTCACCCACCCAAAACGAAACCAAGCACACCGCCGGAGCCGCATCACGCGGCACGCTCGCCTCGTCGGCCACAGAACGCGGCGAGCCGCGCGTCCGGTGCCCCCGCATCACCGGAACCCCGGCACGGTCGCATGCACGGCGCCGAGAAGAAAAGCGAAAGCCCCCCACCTGCCGGCCACTTTTCGCCAACACGCCGACGTGCTCCGGTCCTTTCACCGACGACGTCGCCAGTTCGCCACCGTGCCGTCACGTCGTCGCCGCTCATCCAAACGACCGCCTTTTTTTGTGTTTTTTTTCACCCGAGAATCCATCAGAGTCCCTGGGCGCGGGTGGGTCCCCGTCACGTGGCCCACCGCATCTCGTCTCGTTTCTATTTGAGCCGAGTGGCTCGTTTAACGCCCGCACTTTTGACGTCGCGCTTTTCCACCGCGGACCCGAGGGAGGGAGGGCTCGGGCCGGGTGCCACATGGACATCAAGGAGCGGATCCGCCGCTCGCCGCCGCCACATAAGGGGGAGGCGCTACTGCCGGCATCGTCGTCGTTGCCAGGGCCGCGCGGCGGGAGGAAGGGCCGGGCCCGGGCGGTGGTGTTGCCGCTCTCGGCCGCAGCGCTCGTGGTGTGCGCCGTTGTCCTGCTCTTGTTCGCCGGGGGCTCTGCGGCGCGGAGGGGCCAGTTCCTCGACGCTGATCCGACCGGCTTCTCCCGGGGCGGTGGTCGTGGTGACTTGCACCTAGCCCGGCCGCGCGATGGTAAGAGAACTGATATGCGTGCAGTTTCCATTTTTTGAATTCCGCTGCTCTAGAACCATCAGTTAATTGGCGAAAATTTCGAGGCCCTGTGTGTGGACGTGATGATCCCGACGTTACCTCTGGGTAGACAGGTTCGAACTCTTTAACGCATCTCCCATGGCCTGTTCTTGGGTTTCTGTCGTAGTTAGTGCTAGTTCTGAAAAATTTACCGAGCTACTAGTATTTATCGATAATTCTACGTAGTTGTTTATAACTTTTGGACTTTAGAGTTTTGCAACTTGTTGCACTCTGACTTGGTATATTTTCTTCATAATGATCGCCGCATAGGGAAATTAATTGTCAGCGACGATGCTAGATGTTTTTCTCACTTGTCAGTTCTCACATTCAAATTTTGGGACAGTGATCTTAACTGTTGTTGATGCTGGCAATTTAAGCCTCACTGTGTACGCCTAAGCGTTTCTAATGTCGCGCTAAGATATTTTTAGATATCGATACATGTCGATAAGCTTCGAACAGATGATCCACATAGCATTGATGCTGAGTTAATCTATTCTGATTTTCAATGCCAAACATTTGTCAGTAAGTCAGGTTTCTTCCTACTGTGCCATGCATGCCCTAATGAGTTTACTTGGCACAACTTATAATGTTTCTTTCAATGTTTTTAGTGCAATCTTTCACAGTTTCACTTTTTTTATCCTATATGCGAATGTTCGTTGGACTGAGAGTAAAGTCATGCTTGAATAATTAACATCTTCATGAGTTTCGGCACTAGTTAAGTGCAGTATGATAGAGGCAATTTTTTCCTCTATCTTCTACATGTTGAAAATTTAACTGTAAGACATTGTACCTGAATTCTGATATAGCTTTTTTTCTTTATGTTTGGAGATAATGGCACTTCAGCATCTTCGGAAGTTGTCAACAACGGACTACTTGGTGGTTTGTTAGCTACTGGATTTGATGAACAGTCATGTCTAAGCAGATACCAATCTGTATTATATCGTAAAGAATCATCCCATTTTCCATCTCCATATCTCCTGGAAAGATTAAGGGAACATGAGGCTCTTCAGAAGAAGTGTGGTCCGCATACTGAACTATACAAGAAAGCTATTGAGCAGCTAAAGTCTGGTCAGAATGTTAAAGTTATGGACTGCAACTATTTGGTCTGGGTAGCTTACAGTGGTTTGGGAAACAGGATGTTAACAATCGCTTCAGCATTTCTCTATGCTATCCTCACAAAAAGAGTTTTACTTGTCGATGGTGATAAAGGCACATCAGATCTTTTCTGCGAACCATTCCCTGAGACATCATGGTTACTGCCGTCAAAATTCCCTATTAAGCAGTTCAAGAACTTCAGCAATAGTTCTCCTGAGAGTTATGGAAACGTACTGAAAAACCAAGCAATTCATTCTAACCCAGCTTTTCTTTATCTTCATTTGGCTCATGATTACAGTGACTATGATAAGCTTTTTTTCTGTGAAGATAATCAACATTATCTTCAAACTATCCCATGGCTGATCCTAAAATCAGATAATTACTTTGTACCTTCACTTTTCCTGATTCCAGCATTTCAAGAGGAACTAACAAGGCTTTTTCCCCAGAGAGATGCTGTTTTCCATCACTTGGGACGTTACTTGTTTCACCCTACCAATGTTGTCTGGGGCATGATCACAAGGTATTATGATTCTTACCTTGCCAGAGCTGATGAAAGGCTAGGTATCCAAATCAGAGTCTTCGATACTGAACCAGGCCCTTTTCAGCATGTCTTGGATCAGGTTCTTGCATGCACAATAAGGGAAAACCTGTTGCCAGGGGTCAATACTCAGCAACCAATTGTCTCAGCTAGGAATTCTAGGTCAAAAGTTGTTCTAATCACTTCTCTGAACTCAGGATACTATGAAAAAATCAGGAGTATGTACTGGGAACATCCAACAGCAAATGGTGAGATAATTAGCTTCCACCAACCAAGCCACGAGGAGCATCAGAAGTCAGACAAGAAAATGCATAACATGAAAGCGTGGGCTGAGATTTATCTGTTAGGCTTATCTGATGTTATGGTCACTAGTGCTTGGTCAACCTTTGGGTATGTTGCTCAAGGGCTCAGTGGTTTGAAGCCATGGCTTTTGTTCAAGCCTGAAAACCGCACTGCGCCTGATCCACCTTGCCGTCAAGTTTTGTCCATGGAACCTTGCTTTCATGCTCCACCGTTCTATGACTGCAAAGCTAAGAGAGGAGCTGATAATGGGAAGCTTGTCCCGCATGTTAGACATTGCGAAGATATGAGCTGGGGGCTTAAACTAGTCGATCAGAATGAGTGGTAGATCTGGTGTCTTTTTTGTTCAATTCATATATGTACAGTATATGCCATTGTTTTATGATATAGGTTACTTTGCACGATGTTACAAGCAAGGCTTTTTTTACTTGGTTAATACCAATGTATGGTATGAACCACTGCAGTTGTTAACTGATATAAGCTCAGCGCTCTTGTAGTAAGAAATCTTAACAACATAACAAAAGACACAAAAAATGAAGCAACACGTGTGAATTGACTTCCTCCAACAAGCATGGAAGTAAAAGGAAATCATGGCATGGACCAGAAGCTGCCGTCATCTAGCATCATGATCTCCCGTAAGCCGTCCCAGATCTCCTGGTCCTTGGCTGCAGGCCTTGCATGCGCCAGCGAGGATGCATTGGACCCGCAGTTCTCCCGGAGGGGAGACGGAGGTTGCTGCGCGGCCGAGGACGCCGGGAAGTTGAGCTTGGCGCGGTGGCCGCGGAACCCGAGCGCGGCGACGTCGTAGGCGCGCGCGGCGTCCTCGGCCGTGTCGAAAGTGCCGAGCCACTTGCGCACGGCGCGGTGCGGGTCGCGGATCTCTGCCGCCCACTTCCCCCACGGCCGCTGCCGCACGCCCCTGTACCTGCTCCCGCTGCTCCGCCTCCGCCCCCTCCTCTTGCCCACGCCCCCCTTTACGCCGCTCGCGGCGCCCGAGCACTCCTCCTCGTCGTCGCTGCTGCTCGAGCCGGTCGCCGCCGCCAGCCAAAACTCGCAGTCGCCGTGGCACCCGTTGTCCACGCCGCACCTGGCGCACGGCGCACCCGCGGTCGCCGGAGCAGCGGCGACTATTGGTGGCTGCGGCGGCACGGCGGTGTCCCCGGACACGACGGAGATGAGTGCCCGGATGAAGAGCGTGTCCTCCTGCTCGCTGTTGGGGAGATAGAACCCAGAGCCGCGCTCCAGCCTCGGCACCATAGCTAGCTCCGCGAGGTCGGCGTCACACAAAAGTTGGCGAAAGCCCTAGTTCGCCGAACTCTCGTGAGTCACACGGATGCTTCAGTGTGCTGCGCTTTGGGCTCCTCGTGTGTATGTATTTATACTAGTGGATCTGTGGATAACGGTGCATCGCCGGCGAGAGGCGCCACGTTCTTCTCGTCGTGGGTGGGAACGGGCGCGGATGATGCCTTCACAGTTCAGATGGCGGGAGAGATGGTTAGGCCAGGTGGGGAGGCACGCAGCCACGGCGGCTGGTTTTTTTTTTGCTAATTATTATCATTACGACGATATTGGTTGTTTTATCTGTTCATACACCACACTTGTATTGCCAACTTGGAGCACTTGTTCTATGATTAGTTCAACACGTCTATTTCGTGATGGGGTTGTATTTGTTTTGGAGCATATATATTACCGGTGAATACTTCAGTAGCTGGTGTTACCAGGCTGTACGTTTTGCATATACTGATTCTCAGTTTGTTCACTGAGGGCTTGTTTGGTACATGTAGAGTTATAACTTCAAGATTAATTTAAAATTTTATTTTTAATATAAAATAAAAACTTTATTGAACTAAATATCCCTAATCCATCTACAACTTCAGATCAACGATTTCTTAGAGCCAAGTTGAATCAATTCCAAAAAATTATATATCTAGAGTTATACCAAACAGAGCCTAACAGTCTATAAAAGTCAAACTTTATTTTTTTCAACAATATTTACTAAAATTACATATGCATCTACTGAATAATCAAGAGTCTATGTATTAATCCCTAATTTCAGAATTATTAAACCGTGAAAAAATAAAAGTGTTATTCCAAACAAGTATAACTTTATATTTATTAATTCGAAACTTAGAGGATCAAATTACAATATAAAACATATAATATAAATAATCCGTGCGAATACACTAGTTAGCAGTTACCGAATAATTCACATATAATACAGGTTGCCAACATATTTTCTTTCCTTTTTCCGGTTGAATAGAAGTAGTCATGTCTTGTACGAGGGTTTTAAGGAGTCCAATACTAAGTTTCACTGTCTTTGATTAGGTACTGATAGTGCCTTCAACAACTAGCATTCTAGCAAGAGTTTATGCACGCATGCTGAGAGTTGGTGATTTTTTAAACAACATAAGAGAAAAGAAAATCTATCCGCGTGAAAAGGTTCAGAATATTCACGCACGTTTTCTGGTGTAAGAACCAGTCATTCATAGCCCTACCCCCCGTGGCGGTGAGGTGAATAAATTGAAAAGAGAACAAGCATTAGCTAGAGGCTAATCACACCTCTAAGTGTTAGGTCTGTTACCTCGTAGTCGTAGGCTCTGGCGAACTGAACGCTATCAAGATTTTTCAAGACGCCGACTTTGCTGCTCACCTTGCGGAATATAGTGTACTTTTTTCTGAAAAGGCGACCTTGCTGAATACTATATCTTAAGTTTCATCTCAGAACTTACTCTTACTCTTACTCTCGTAATATTACAATCTAAGTCTAAATTTAACATAACATAATACAACAAATCTAGATAATAATATTATTCAGATTCATTATATTATATTATGTCAAATCTAATCCTAAATTGTAATATTATGAGACGAAGAAAGTATCTAAATTTTTAATACATGTTACTTTTAATTTTGATTAAATTTTTAAAAATATTAATATCTATAATATCAAATAAATAAACTGTTCAAACATATTTTATAGCTGATTTAATAAAACCAATTTAGCATTACAGTAGTTGCTGATACGTTTTTCTATAAAATTAGTCAAAACTAGATTAATTTGATTTATAAAAAAGTTAAATGCCTTATAATATTTGAACGGAGGGAATATACAATTCCCAAATAATAATAGAAAGTCAGACCTCACAGTGGCAAGAGCGATGTAAAGTGGAAACGCAGGTGGATAGAGAAGGATCCATCATGAGTTGACTTTTCCAACGAGCGGCTGAAGTCCGCCCTACCAACACGCGGGCGAAACGGAGCTTTTCCACTCCTCACCGTCGTCGTCTCGTGGCCGTCAGTGCACAAGGAAAGGATACTCCTGTTAATCTATTATGGTCTATGACTGATGTTACTTACTGGTCAGGTCGGCCCGTGGTCCTTACCTGGCAAGTCGGCTCAGAGACAACGAAGAAATATCATAACTGTCACATGCAATTAGGCAGAGTAGATCTGTAGATTGTGCCCCTTGCCGTTTCTTGGATAGATGAAGTGGACCTCACATCTGCGGCTGCGGCTTCCTCACAGGATGCAGATTTACGGAGACGGAAACAATCCTGAAACTGCAGCAAATGAGTTGAATGCGCTATCAAGGTTTACAAGGTTCCAAAAACATGGGATAACATTTTCAGCGGCACTTAGGTGGTGGATCCGAGGAAGAATGCAAGGGAGAGATGGCAGCCAAACAAAAAGACGGTTACAATTGCGGTGAGGAGCCAAAAAAGCAGCTCTAGAAGTTCAGAATCTGTACCTTGACAATATTGTCAGCATACTTCATCACCATTGAATCATTGATACAGCAATGCCACTGAAAATCAACAGTAAGGTTAAGTTAACCACAAAGACTAATTTGAAAAACAATTAAACAAAATCCAGATGTTTGTACCTGAGAGCATGGTTAAGAATCATCAAAACAGTAATGAATGAATAGCCATGAAAAAAGTCTGCATTAGATGGCGCAGTTGAGTTAAAATGGTTGATATAATGAATTCTACCAAGGCATTAATATGACACGAAGCAATTTTCATCAGAAGTAACTTATTCATGACAACATCAAAGTCCTGAACACAGATCGCAACTAAATTAAAGAGGATTCCTAAACTGTACAGCCAAAAAATTCTGAGCAAGATGGCATCTTTGAACCGCTGCACATCCCACGCAGGGTTTCACTGTATGCTGATGATGTGGCAATGTTCATCAGGCCACCACGATCAGAATTGCAGGCCACAAAATGGATTCTGCAGATATTCAGTGAGGCATCCGGGCTGAAAGTGAATTATTACAAGTGCTCTGGCACACCCATCAAATGTGATGAAGAAGCACTATCCATTATCGCTGAGGAGCTCCCTTGTGAAGTCAAGCAATTCCCTTGTAAATACCTGGGGCTGCCGTTGCACATTAGGAAGCTGAGGAATGAGGATGTCCATCTGGTGATTGATAAGGTAATGGGGCAACTACCATCCTGGAAAATAGAGCAGATCAGCCCAGCAGGCCGAATAGTGCTGATCAAATAGGTATTTATCCTCCATTCCAGTTTATCTGCTGATTGTCAGAGCTCCACCTAAGTGGGCCATCAAGGCAATTGACAAGATCAGGAGAGGTTTCTTGTGGAGAGGTCACAGTAGAGCTCATGGCGGTCACTGTCGGCTTTCCTGGTCAAGGGTCTGTTCACCAACATGCTCTGGAGGCCTTGGCAAGTTGGCATTCACGATCTTGAAACAATGGGCCTCTCGCCCTAATACTGAGATGGCTATGGCAGCAGCGTGAACCTTGGCATGGCCTGCACCTGCAGGATGGCAACTGCACTCTCTTCAGGGAAGACCGATGGCTACAGGGAGAATGCATTGAATCTCTTGCCCCTTTGCTTTACCAGGCTGTCTCCCTTCCTACATGGCATTGAAACTGCAGGACCAGCATTGGATACATGACATCTGGGGAGGGCTTGGAATGCAGGCTATATTGAAGTTCCTTTCCCTCTGGGATCGGCTCGGCAATATGGTGATCACTTCGGAAGGGCAAGATGTCATGTATTGGACCAACTTGGCGAGCCTATGCTCCTCTGTGCTGCAAGTACTTCACTTGGCTGGTCCTGCACAGGAGATGTTGAACAGACAATAGGCTGCAACAGTGAGGAATCATTGGCCACTGGGACTGTGCATTCTGCAATCAACAGACAGAGACAATCGATCACATCCTCACAGAATGCCCAGAATCAGCCCAGATTTGGTGGGCAATCCTAAGCGCCCTACAGGTGCCACAGTGTTTCCCATCCAATCACCCAAATTCGACTATTGGTGTATGGACTGCAGATCACGCATTCATTGTTCACAGCAAAAGGGGTTTGACACGGTCCTCATCCTTGTCACTTGGATGATATGGAAGGAGAGGAACAACCGCATCTTCAATCAAGAAAGCAGGAGCTGGTCCCAGCTGATGGCTGCAATCCCCGGCGAAGCCAAGCTTTGGAGCTTAGATGGGGGCAACATTGCCTCGGTTGCTAATATGATGGCATAGCCCAGGGTCTTTCGGTCGCAAAATGTATTATGAGAATAGGCTATCTGTAACTTCTTCCTTTGGTGGCTTTTTGCACGTGTGCAGTAAGGCTGATACTTTTTCCTTCCCTCAATGCAATGATGTGAAAGTCTTTTGTGCATTCCTGAAAAAAAAAAACTGCACATTGATGTTTCTTGAAGGGTGTTTCTTGATGATTGCCTGCAATGGTAAAATATGAACAAATGTCTTATAGTCCAGAGGAAATAATTCAACAGGCACAACTAATAAACATTCCGAAAGTCAAATAAATATACAAAGATGAGAAATATCTTACAATCACGCACTTCTGTGTATACCCCTGTAAAACAACTTAGAATGGCCATCACCTGCAAACGAAAGAGCATCCACTCATTCAGCCAGATGAGTTAAAGCATTTTCTTCAGCATATCTAAGTGATTATTTCCATCCTTTTTCACCCACAATAGCCGTCATCCAACCTTGAATAGGGGTTTGGAGAACATGGTCTGACCTGGAAAATGGCATTATTTTCTACAAACTGACCATGATGTTTGGAAAATGAGAAGATTGTTGGGAATGACCAAGAAAAATTAAGAAAGGAAATGACATAAAATATTTTACTTACAAAGGATTTAGCTGACATGTAGTGCAACCAGCGCAAAGAAGAATAGATGCAGCCTACTGAATTTCAGTTAACTTGGAATAAACACAAAGCACTCAGTGATGAAAGCGTAGCTCAACATGCCATGTCAAAAATGAAAATCGGGTATCGATGAAGAAAATTACATGAACAGCATAGAAAAATAAATAAGATTATAATGGCTGGTTTAGAAAGCTAGTAAACTACTGAAATATTTAGCTCGTCAAAGTCAACCATATGTTTGTATAGAACTAATGATATCAATATGCTACTTGCCTACTACATGCACCAAATGCAAAACAAACCCAAAAAATGCCAGTACTTAGATGAGATGGCATGCCCATGTGGTAAAGCTTAACGATCAATCTCAATGCACAACTGAGCTTTAGTACATCCCATAATATTCAAAGGCCTCAAATAGAAATGGAAAACAAAAATAACTTCATCATAACTCCCCTTTGAGACAGTTAATCAGATCAGAAGATAAGTAACTTGTTGGCACACAGAACCGTTTATTAAGGACAAGTATTGTATTGCTCAAAATTTGCACTAGAAAGTAAAAAGGGGATTTCATCCCTTGTGCATATTTTCAATTCAGAAAATCTAATATACACAATAACATACATATTTCAGGGCTGACACCAATCTCCAAAAAATTCAAAACCAGTTACTCGTTGGCAAAGAAAAAGTCCACCTAACCAACTAAACATGAGAAGTGGCCACAGGCTACCCGCCCTCTTGCGCAGAACGCATTGCTTCCGAGTTCCGATTTACTCAGATCAGAAATGCAGAGGCAACTATCTCACTTAAATGGACGCAATGGTCATACCACAAGGATGTACTACAAACTGTGCTCGTCACTTCACAGGAAGTGGCAATTAACCACCACTACTCTATGGCCGACCCTCCACGATAAACGGAATCCAAAATTACAAATCGAACGAGCTTAAACAAATGTCACCATTCCAGTGGCTGTGAACCTGTGGTTGTAGTCATCTGGCCATGTAGAAGAGCGCCGTCATTGCCGTGGTCCGGTTGGAGGGCGCCGGACCTCCATCTCCATGGTCGCCCAACGTCGTGCCCCTCCATCTCCATGGCCGCCGAGGAGGCAGCGGAGAGGCGGAGGCCTCGCGATGCAGATCTTCAGACGTAGGCGGGCGGCCGAGAGAGGTGGGGACTGAGAAGACGGTGGCGGCGGCGGCGGTGGCCGCCGGCGGATATGGGCCACGTCGCCGCTCACCAGCATGGGCCGGTGAGAGGAAGAGGAAGGCCTTTGGGTTCTAGAATGGAGTCTGGTCGAGTGAAATAGAAAAATCCCAATGAAAGAAGGAAATGTTTTTGGAAAAATATAAAAGGAAAGAGAAGGGGAATAGAAATAAAGTGAAAATCAGAGGACGGAATTTTTTGAAAAATTTCTAATTGAATTATTGCCTCCTTTTATTGTATTTTGAAGATTTTCCAACTTTTATAGATCATCTCTAAAAATGTCTAGTATAATTTTTATAGCTATTTTTAGGGATTTTATATCTAAAATATATCTACAATAACTTTACAAGAAGAGATTTAATAATTTTCTACTATTAATATGTGTCTTTATTTTTCTTTCGTCGTGACCACGTGTTATTAACTTGGTCCTATATATCATTATAAGTAACCAGTTTATATTGAAAGTGATAAATTATTAATTTTTCGGTTTACAAGCCATGGTTGTATATAGAGGTCTCGCTGTATGCTGCGCTGATTTTTCATGGGCTCATTTTGTTTTTTCTGCTTCCGATGTTTTTTGAACAGTATATAAAGAACTGCTTCTGATGCTTAAATTGTTGTTAATTTCTTAATCGTGATCAGGACTGTTAAGACTGTCTTTGTCTCTGCTTCCTCCTCATGTTACAGACTTACAGTATCGTGTATTCTTGTCGAAAATTGTACAGATGGAAATCTATTTGGCAGCATTCATCAAATTAAGATCAAAACCACACTGCACATATATGTATGCAGCGTGCAAAATTTCATTCCATGCCATTATTCTTGAAATAATACAAACGCATGCCCCTCATCCTTACTTATTTACTGAAAAATCAAGTAGTTCGTGGACAATTGCAGACATGAGTCCTGGTACGTATACGTGTAGGGGGAAATTTGCAGGTTTAATCTGCTATAAATCTTGTCATCCTTCAGATTTTCTCCCAGACGGCGTAGCTGTCACCGTGCGCGACGACCTGGAAGCCATCGGGAATGAGGTGGTCGACGTCGTACCTTGGGCCGAGCTTTGTGATGACCTTGCCGTCGATCTCGGCGAGGTAAAGATCGGCGTCGGACTCCATGATGCGCAGCTCGCTCGCCGGGTGGATGCCGTGCCGGTTTCTGATTGATATCAGGCGCTCGATCTGCTCCTTGAGGCCCCAGTCGAAGAAATGGTCGTAGAACTGAAAGAATCACAGAATTTTTCATCAGTTCATCGGCATGCATGGCAGTTGATTCGGTTGGAAGTGATCGGGATGTGGTGATGTGAGCACTGACGATGCATGGGTTGCCGGGGTGGGTGAGGATGTAGGCGTAGCCCTGCATGACCTTGTCGGATGGGAAAGGCCACATGTGCTGCGTCGAGCCGGTGTCGTGGTTGTCGATGAAGGTGACGGCCTTGGCTGGCCACCACCCGATCATGCCTGGCGCCTTGCCGTCGTCGGCG
>KE372622.1:193257-205576 GCA_000418225.1 Zizania latifolia | reverse complement strand
TTCTCCTTCCACGACTCCCAGTTGAAACCCTTCAGACACAATCATTCTCAGCCTCAGTTCATTACGGCCAACTCAAAGACAATCAAAGCTTCGTGCTAGCTGCCATCACATCGATCTCTTACCTGAAACAGGACTTGCCCGAGTGCCAAGTTGGAGGAGAGGCCAAGGAGGACGATGAGCAGGGATAGTGACAAATGTTTGTTCGCCATTGTTGCAGCTGAGATGGATGGATGCAGCTGGAGTGTGTCTGATCAGGTATATTTATAGTCGAGCATGGCATGGACTGAAATGCTCAACCTGCAATCTGTGGGAGGGCCTGGTTGGGCTTGAATGTTGCTTTGTGACAGTGGATTGGATGGATAGGCGGCTGGAGTTTGTTACTGGCCGGCGAGCCCATAGGCAATTTAATGCCCTAGCATTGCATCACTCAAAGAGAAGCTAGTCAATAGGAATTCGATTTCTTGATAGGCTGAGCTGAGCCTGACGAGCAGATTAATTTTGCCAGTGCTGGTTTGTGTTTTAGAGCGAGCAAGTACGTCGGCGTTGGCACTTGCATAGTTCCATGTTGCTTCTTGTGTCAGTTCCAGATCACAAAATCATCCAACAGGAATCAAATATGAATACATTATGCATGCTCCGTAACAATTCATATGGTACACGAACAAGGACAATCTTTAGAGCGATATATATTACAAATTTTATGATACACCTATATTAATAAGAACCATTAAATTTTTTAATCGAACAACCATGATTAAAAAAAGACATTAATAGCTCACCCATAGTTAATTTTTTATAATTATAAAAATCATTTATTAAAATTTAATATTTATTTTTATCACGCAAACAACGTCATATCATATTTCCTGTAGCTCCATGCAGTATCCTTAATTTTACCATAACCTTTTGTTTTTTCTCTAATTGCCATGCACGTGCATCCTATTTTTTTTCCTCTTAGGAGGCATATATATGCATTAGGCGTTACACAGTTTGGTAAGTGGCCCGTCTTTTCTCTAATTGAACAGACAAAAAATATGAAGCTCTTGTTACGTGTTTTTAAGCAATTGTCTGGTTTCAAGATCAACTTTCATAAGAGTGAACTATTTTGTTATGGAGATGCAAAAGACTATGAGAATGAGTACACATGGTTGTTTGGTTGTGCAATGGGGGAATATTCTTTTAGATACTTGGAAATTCCGATGCACAATAGGAAGATTAGCAACAAAGATTGAAAAGTTATAGAAGACCGGTTCAAAAAAAAGTGAGTAGTTGGAAGGACAGGCATTTATCTTATGGTGGAACGCTAGTATTGCTTAAATATGTCCTTAGCAGTTTGGCTATGTTTATGTTATCCTTTTTTGAAGTACCAAAAGGGGTTATGAAGAAATTAGACTTCTACCGTTTTAGCTTCTTCTGGCAAGGGGATGATTATAACAAAAAGTATAGATTAGCAAAATGGAATATCTTATGTAGACCAAAGGAACAAGGAGGCTTGGGAATCCAAGACCTAGGAATTCAAAACAAGTGTCTACTAAGTAAGTGGTTATTTAAACTGATAAATAAGGATGGACATTGTCAACAATTGCTTAGAAAGAAATATCTAGGCAATAAAACAATAACTCAAGTGGAGAAAAAACCAGGAGACTCATAATTTTGGACTGGACTGATGAATGCTAAAGATAGTTTCCTTTCCTTTGAAAAATTTACATTACATAATAGAAAACATATCTGTTTTTAGAAGGATAAATGATTAGGTTCTATCACTCTGAGTGAGCAGTTTCCTATCTTATATAATATTGCTTCCAGAAAAAATACTATTGTAGCTGATGTACATTCGGTTAATACAATATACAAGACCGTATTAAATGATAACATTACTCTGAACAATAAGTTGATATGGAGCTTGCGCCTTTCTTTAAAGATTAAGATCTTTCTATGGTTTTTTCTTAGGGGTGTTATTCTTACAAAAGACAATTTAATTAGGAGAAATTGGCATGGAAATGAAAGATGTTGCTTTTGTAATTGCAATAAAATGATACAACATCTCTTCTTTATTGTGTTTTGGCAAAGTTTGTATGAAGAATCGTTCAGGTTTTTTTTGACCTACAACCTCCAAACAATATCATTAACTTATTTGGTTCCTGGCTTGGGGGAATAGAGAAAGGGCTAAAGAAACAAATTTTAGTTGGAGCCGCTGCCCTTTGCTGGTCTATATGACTCAATCAAAATGAATTGGTATTTGATAAGATACCAAAACAAACTTTCATGCAGGTTATTTCAGGAACACACACTGGATATGGCTCTGGGCGCTTTTCCAGAAAGAGGAAGGCCGAGACCGAATGAG
This sequence comes from Zizania latifolia, assembly GCA_000418225.1. Taxonomy (NCBI): domain Eukaryota; kingdom Viridiplantae; phylum Streptophyta; class Magnoliopsida; order Poales; family Poaceae; genus Zizania; species Zizania latifolia. Next base: position 203,232 of record KE372622.1, on the reverse strand, counting down.
GGAGGCAAGCCGTCGTTTGGAGAACACTACGATGGACATCTTCGTCAAGTTCGGGTGACGGTTTAGTAATAGATTGAATGTTTAAGATGAACATGTCTGTTGATTTATATTTCACTTTCCGTATTTTGGTCAGTTGGCTCACAGGGCACGAAGTCTTTTGTAATAATGAATGGTTGTATACATCCTTGGATGTAGAGACCGAGACAATTTTATTTACCTAATGAAATAAACACCGTATATGAATTCAGCAGAGAAAATCAGACTTTACATTTTATTTGACACGGAAGAGTGCTTCAGTTTTTCTTGGTTCAGGATTAAGTTGTCATGCAACTTTGGACAATTCAGCAATAAATTTCATGCAGCGCGTCGGCATGAACACATTCATTCCTGAACAGAGGATATGGTGCGTCTGTCGATGCAGGTAACAGTGAATTGGAGATGATAAAAGATTTAGATGGAACCACTTGGCTGCAGCAGGTCTGTCTGTGGTGACCACCCTGAACTCGCCTGTTCAAACGAAGCTAGCGTCCCGAGGAGAACAAACCTCTTTTCATCCAGATTTTATAATTCAACTGTTTGTTATTCCAGCTTTCCGTGCGGTTGCAAACCTCTGATCGCTATGGTTGGCTGATAAGTCTGGTCTCAAAACGTTCTTTCTGCCAAGGGAAGGTCGAAACTCGAAACTGACTCAACAGAACAAACGTTCTTTCGTTGCAGGAGAGAACGAAAAAGTGGGAGGTGACGAGGCGCCACGCCCTGCACGTCGTCACACGCTCAACGAAAAACAGCGGGAAGCCAGGCCGACGTGTTGAATGCCTTTGCGGCTGTGCCGTCCTGGAGTTTCAACCGAACAAAAAAGTTCATAGCGTTCCTTTCTCTCAAGAACTCCCTGGAGTTTGAATAGAAAAGTTGAGAGCGTTTTTTTTTCCAGAGAACTAGCTCCCTGGAGTTTTAACAAAAGAAGTTCAGAGCGTTTCTTGGGCTAAACTCCATAAACCTGGAGTTAAAAAAGTTCAGTGCTCTTCTTCAAAGCAGAATTCCACAAAAAAATTGGTTACGTGGAGACACGGGAACATGTGCCTCTCACTACCATACTTCCCCTTATTTTTTAGTACAGTAATTTTAGGTATTTTATATAAATTAGTTTAATTTCTCTAAAATTTTATAAAAATTCTCCTTTCTACACGAGCCTCAAAATTTATTTGTAGGGTTTGAACTTTTTATGATACTATAAGAAAATTTTTAAGATACATTTAATTAATAATGATCGTTCATTTTTATATATCCATCCGTCACGATTAAAAGAATTTAACTCTTTATATCATCGTGATATAACAACCATATTAACGTCTTATCTTCTATGAGGTAATATATCACTTTATTTTTTTTAACAAATAATTAAGATTAATTCTTTATACCATAAAAGAACCCCTGTAAAAACAATTAACCTTAAAAAAGTCCTATGAAAACAAGCTCTAGACCAACTACAATTGCCATGACGTCGATGACGACGAACATCTCTGAACTTTTTAGACTGTCTAATCTCTTATTACTTGGCAGCGAATCAGGGATACGCCTTGGCTAAACTGTACTAGAATTCAACCCTACAGTTTGGACGCCTTGGGGAAGATGTCCGGCGTGAACTTCAGCGCCGCGCTCATGCTCCCCTTGATCTTCATTTTACCCCTGCACGAACGCACAACAACACACGACGTACATCATCACAAAGCTCTACCTTTTCTTGGGGGAAAAAATTTCTCTGAATCGAGGAGTTCTTTCCAGACTCACGTTATGAACGCCATCTGAGGATTCAGCTTGCCGCTGGAGATGGCAATGAAGTCGTCGTCCGTGAAGCAGAAGGTCGCGTCCGGCTTCCCCTCGTACGGCCCTGCATAGTAACGTTCACAATGAGACCGAGACGGAGACAGAGACGGAGAGCGATCGACGGGGAAGGGGGGAGCTCAACCTTTGGAGACGACGCCCTTCTTGAGGTCGACGGCGAAGACCTCCTCGTCGACGCCGAGCCTCTGAGAGAATCACAACGGCGACGCCGCAAGTGCAGAGTTAATGCATGGGACAGATTGCATGTACGCGCCCGCCGACAGAGTCTACGGCGGAAGGAACAGATGGATGTGTATACCTTGGGGGAGATGTTGAGTTGGTACACGAAGCCGACCTTCTCGGCGATCTCCTTGCCGGCGCCGGAGGCGAGGTGGATGCGCATCTGCTCTAGGAGCTCCGCCGACTTGAGGTTGCTCTTCTCCATCGCGTCACACGATAATCGATCGGTTAGTGCCAGAGTTTATGATGGTCTTGGGGTTTATGTTGGAGGGTTGATGTACAATCTGCATCCACCTCGGAGACGTGGCGTCACGGGACTCGGCCGGGACGGCTCTAGTTTGAACTTTGAAAGAGGTGTAGCGAATCAAGCCTCTTGAAAAATCTCTCCTTTTTTTGAAAGAAAGCTTCTTGAAAATATGGGAATAAAATTGCTAGGAACAAATCTGTTCTTTATTTATCATCATCCCCTATTCCTCTGTAACGTGAGCAGAAGAACTTTGTGCTACAACATCAAACCAAAACGTGATACAGGTGTGCCGCCATTGACGAAGGCATGGCCACATGGTCTACTTTACAGTGAAAATCACCGGAGCAACCAGTACCCCTATTCCTCGTCCTCCTCCCTCTCCCTCCGCACGGCGCCGAACCGCTCGACCAGGATGTCGGCGACGATCGGCGCCAGGTCGTCGCACGGCACGGACTTCTTGTGCACGCCGGCGAGGTGCGAGTCGCTGCCGACGCGGCCGCCGACGAAGATGTCGGCCGCCTCGACGATCTTGCCGGTGCTGTCCTTGGCGAGGCAGCCCATGAAGCCAATGTCGGCGACCTGCACCTGGCCGCAGCTGTTGGGGCAGCCGGTCCAGTGCATGCGCACAGTCCGGGGCACCGACACGAGCTTCTCCACCTGCTGCGTCACCAGCAGCGCCCGCTGCTTCGTCTCGATGATGGCCTGCCCGCAGAACTGGTTGCCGGTGCAGGCGACCAGGCCCTTCAGCAGCAGCGACGGCTGCGGGGAGAACTTCTGCAGCAGCGGCTCGGCGAGCAGCGCCTCCACCTTCTCGTTCTTGACGTTCGGGATGACGATGTTCTGCTCCACGGTGAGGCGGAGCTCGCCGGAGCCATACTCGTCGGCGAGGCGGGCGAGCTCGAACATGTCCGCCGCCTGCACCCGGCCCACGGGCACGTGAAGGCCGACATAGGACAGCCCTTCCTGCTTCTGCTGGTGCACGCCGAGGTACTCCCGCCTCTGCCATTTCTTGTCGATGAGGTCCTCCGGCGCGGCGCGCTCCAGCACGCCTTGCGGCATCCTCTTCTCGACCTCCGACCGGAACACCTCCATTCCCTGCATTGGCGACGCAGAAGATGCACACATAAGATCGATCGTAATGAGAATTCAACCATATAAAATCCAGTCGATCAATGCGGCGGACGACGAAGAGAGGAAGAAAACGGCTTACGAGTTCGTCGATGAGCCACATCATGCGCGTCTTCTGCCGGTTGCCCCTGGTGCCGAGGTCACGGTACGCCTCGAGGACGGCCTTGCACACCGGGATGACGTCGTCGCCGGGAACCCATGCGTCGAGCGGCAACGCCTCGGCCCACCTCTTGGGGCTGATGAACCCACCGACGAGGAGGTTGAAGCCGAACTTGCCGTCCTTCACGGCCGGCATGTACGCGAGGTCGTTGATGTGCGGGTGCTCGTACAAATCATGCGTCCCGATCACGCAGACGTTCCACTTCCTCGGCCTGCCAACAAACACGCGACGCCGACGCAGCAGTAAGCATGTCAGAGCACAAGACGATCGAGCTAGCTGATCAGAGCAGAGTTGTCGGAGATGGGGGTGGTCACTGACAGGTTGGTGACGGCGGGGTTGCCCCGGGAGTTGTCGGTGATGTAGGAGGAGAGGAGGTTGGTGTAGGGGCGGGTGTCGACGATCTCGTCGGGGTCGATGCCGGCCAGGGGGTTCCCGACGGGGTTGCGGACGTTGTCCATGCCGCTCTGCAGGCTGGTGAGGCCGACGGCGTTGAGCCCGTCGAGTATCGCCGGCACGTCGGGGAGCGTGACGCCGCGGATCTGCCAATTCTGCCGGGTGGTCACGTCGGCGCAGCCCTCCTCGCCGTACGCCTCGATCACGCTCGCCAGGTACCTCGTCTGCTCGCTCGTCGTCACGCCGTTGGGCAGCTTCAGCCGCATCATGAACCGCCCATCTGCCCAGCGTAGAGCGCCCGTTAGCATTTTGGGTCAAATTCATAATGGGCCTCCATTCAGGAATCCCATTCTTCTTGTGGGCTTATCAGCACAATTCCACCGCTCTAACTGGCCCATGTGGGCATCAGTAAAATATCTTATTTCTGTGGCGTCGTGATTAAGGCCTGTTTTAATATCATAGCATTCAACTTTTATATAGGAATTATAATAATTTGGAGAAAATAATTCATAAGATATTGGTTGCCTAGATTATTGATAGTCTGGATTACTGTGTTTGGATGATAAAAGATTATAATGCCGGTAATGACCTCAAAATAAAGTATTCGAATAGAAAAATATAAGATTTGGATACAGAATTACAGTATTACAGTAGAAAATTTCTACTAAAATACAATATATATTTTAGTGTTTTAAGTAATAAGTTAAAAGGTTAGGTTATTAGATTAATATAATCTGGTTGCAGATTATATTAAGCTCGTCTAATCCTTTTGCAGATTTAACCAATAAGCTAGATTATTATAAATGTGAACTAGGATAGCTGAACTTTGTTTTTCTGCTTTATTTTAAGAATATGCCTTTGAAAAAACTGAAACTGTATTATTAGCACATACTACAAAATGATTAACTGAAGCAGCCGCACAATGAAAACTACCGAGCGAGACCTTTCAGCCTAATTAAACAGTGGAAACGAATTTGCGAATTAATTTGAATGATGAGATACAAAAATGGAAAAAAGGCTTCGATACATCATGCAAAAGTAATTAATGTCAAGTGATTATTAGATCAGGGAGACATACACTGGTGCTTGCGGCGGTGGAAGAGGCCGAGCCACTTGAGCCGTACGTCGATGTCCTCCTTAGAGAGCTTGTTGGCTTCGATCTCCTCCATGGACAGCTTGGCGAGGTCCTTGATGCCGCCCTCCATGAACAGCGCCATGGGCTCCTTGCCCAGCTTCACTTTCTCCTGCGGGTTGAGCCCCGTGCGGTGCTTCTCCTTGAGCACCCAGTACCCTCCTTCCCGCTCCTCCACCCTCGTCTCCAGCCGCTCCGCAGAGACGCCCCCCGCCAGCGTCGAGGACGACGACGACGACGACGGCGCGGACACGGTAGACGACTGCACGGGGCGGGCGCCGCGGCCGGCGCCGGGGCGACGGAGGGACGAGGCCGCGTGGGTGTGGGAGGACAGGGGGAGGAAGCGCTGCAGGGAGGCTGAGGACGCCATGGCTGGTGGTGGTGGCCATGGGGAGCGATGCGTGTGGTTGTATATGGCGTGGGAGGGAGGGGGCGCGGCGCGCTGCTCCTGGCTCTTCGGGAGTTCAAAAGGGCAGATGCGGCGAGGCATGGCAGCCACTGGAGGGAAATTTACCGATGTGCCCACGTCGTGGCGGGTGCCATTCGTCCGCTCGTGCAGGTACACGCTGTTTAAAACAGTTTTTAAAATTTGTTCGCGTCGTGTTTAAACGCTCCTTTGCAAGTAAATCTAAGGGATTTTTTTTTGGAGAAAATGAACTAATTTTTATAAAAATTATAGAAAACTCATGAGTTCCAAATATCCTATTATTATGCATGTAATAACTCCACTGTGGTTCATCGTTGTTGTTATTACATCTATTACGACACATGTAACATTAAAAAAATTATGCATGGCGTAATTGTACTGTATATTTTTCGACAGATTGATCGTGTTTAATACCTTAAACTCGTAGATAGCTTAGATAAGCTGTTGAATTTTGAATTGAATTGAGCTATGGAACATGTCTCGATAGTACTATGGAAACATCAAGATATAATACCTTAAGCTTGGATAACACCACGGCTTTTTGAGAGGTCAAATTGGAAGAGAAAACCGTGGACTGTCCGCGCAGCTGTATCGGAGCCAAGGGGCAAAACTCAGACGTACGCCTCTGCAAAAGCCTGGTCCTTGCGCCATCCATCCAACCAAGGGGCAACTGCGGGACAGTCCGGTAATCTCGCCGCAGAGGATAAGAGAAGCGAGATATTTGCTTTCATGCAATCATGCTATATATAAAAGTTAATTATATTTACTGTTTTATTCTATATGTATATATATGATATGTGACTTTTAAGGTATGTTCTCGTATACCTACATACAATAAAAAAGAAAACGCTACTTATTGCAGAAGAGTAGAAATTCATATAATCTACTTATTAATCACAAGAGACACCAAGAAGAAGCTGGCCGTAGGTAAGAAGGGAGTCTAGATACACCGGCAGCAGCAAAGGATTACAATGAGGAAAGCGGCCCGTGAGCAGTCGTAAGGGTCGTAGCGCCGATCCGGCAAGAGGCGTGTCAGTGCTTCGTACTCGGAAATGTTTGGACATGCAAAAAAGGGGAAATTTTGCAACTTGAGCTGATACACGGATGCACATGCCAGTTCTGAATGTTTCTGATAATTTGATTTCAAAAACATTCATAACACAGACAACTCATGGTTTCTGAAGCTTATTCAGAGGTTGTTCACAGAGACACAGACAAGTGCATTCGGCAAAGAAAGAGACGAAATCGCTGCTCGCTCTGAAACCAAAGGCCGTTTGTTCATCTGGGACAGCAAGGCAGCGAGTGGCCGAACGTTTGAAGCCACACGCCGCGGCCCTTGTTGCCCTTTGATGCGTGTGCAAGGGCGACTTGCCTATCCTGAATTCCTGATGTGCCAGACAGCATCTGCCTCTTGGACGACGCCAACCTCCTGCCCCGGGCCACGATTCTGTGAGCAGCAGAGACCAAACAAACATACTTCAACAGAATTGAGACATATTCTTCCGTTACAGAATATAGTAAGTTTTAAACTTAAATATATGTATTAAAAAATATGCAAGAAAATCATATTATTATTCTCGGGCCAGTGAGTACAGATGAACCCAAGAGTGTTTTAAAGTAAGTCTGAGAATAGTATAAACATTTTGAGGTAAAAAATATCTCTACACAAATACATTCTAGAACGGAGACTGTATTTTGTTTTCCAGTTCACTAAGATTTCGAGTTGATTGAAATGGAAGCATCCTATTAACATTTCGGGGAATGAATGAGCTTCCAGTCCTTGCTCTCTCAGCAGAAAGCATTTTGATTTTACACGGATGGCCGAGAAGAATAGGGAATTGCAAGCCAGACAACTACAGGCACAGTCATTAAACATCTCAAGAATGATTGCTTCGAAGTTCAGACGAAGTTTATCTGCAAGACTAACCTGCATGCTAAATCGAGTTCTCACACAGCAAAAAGAAACAGTATCAAGCATTCAAGCCCAATGAGTTGCTTAGACCGGAACCTTCCACGTGTGCTTGAACGTATGCAAGATCACATTACATTAAGGGCAAGTGAAAAAAACAAAATCACATAAATATTACAAGAAACAATTTTACTAGTAGCTAACTCAGTAATCTTGCCTCCTGCGGAAATGTCTGAGAATAAAACTATCTGCATACAAGGGGTACTTTTGTCGTATGAGACCTTTGATGCACTTCCAGAATGAAAAATCAACTTGCTCACCATCCTTCCTAACTATGAACAGACACCTTGAGTTTTCAAATTCTGGATGTAACCCTACCTGCAGAGTAGCGTTGAAGGTTAGTATACAGATGGCGAATAATGAAATCGCAATTTGAAGCTCATAACCATAATCAATTCAGTATTATTCAAGGGGAAAACAACCCAAGTTATATAGTACACCATATGAAAGTCAAACAGGCAAACTAAAAAAGCTGTCAAAAATATTGAAGTCTCTATTCAGAATAGAAAACGAAACATGCTGAATTTTGTTGGCATTCATGATTCATGAGACTATATCACCTTGATACATTAGAAAAAAATAAAGTCAAATTACAAAGTACAAACTGTATGTCTACGAGTATCAAGAGTATAAATATAATAAAACAACCTTTTGTGCCCAAGACTCAACAAGAAGAAGAGATATAACAATGATAAAGAAGTAATTTCCTTGTTCTTTATTTTTTAAAACAACTGAGTAATTCACTTCCATTCTTATGGTTTACATACCGTGATGTAGTCAATACCACATCCAACTTTCATCTCATATTGCGGGTGAAATGGAAGCAACCGTTCCAGAATTGCCTTTTCATGTTCTGGGCTCAGTCGATCTCCACTTTCGTACCTGCAACAGTCTCAGTATCATTTCCTTTCTCTTTTAATAAATTTCTACAGGTATAGCATATATTTAAGTTGCAACACCTAATTTATGAAGAAGGGTATAGTTCCTGATGTTAACAGATAATAAAATATAAACAAGTTGCTGTATCTTTAGTACTTCAGTTCTGTTTTTGGTTATAGCTTGCTGATTGTAGGAAAAACATGGAACCACATGGCATACCTCATACTATAAGAAGATTCATACAGTGAAGCAATTTCTGACTTACTATACTTCATTAGTAAGAAACCATAGCATATGGTTTAAGGAACAATGCAACAGTGTTGTTTCTTACTTTTGACGGTAACATACTAACATGATTAAACAGTTCTGCCACACTTAGGATGCTATTTGATGCATGAATCACGCCAAACTCATTCCATACAATAAATGGAATATTGTCAGGCCAGAGTTTTCTCAGCATTCATGTGTCCTGCGAAATGTGTCAGTTGATCAAAGTTTTGCCAAGCCTCATTTTGTGCATGACAGAAATTATTGGGCACAGGACACTGGCACTAATGGTAAGAGATAGGACAATCATATTTTGTGTGATTCTATACATGCATTGAGTTCTGCAAGCATTTGACTTCATTTGGTGTGAATGAATGCATTTTACCTAATGTAGTGTGCGTCGAGATGACGGCACGATGCCCAGTTGATAGTAACAGAGACTTGTCTTGCCAACTCTAGTGAAGGTTAACATATGTCAGAAGTGCGTTAGCTCTTGTTTCTAGTCTACTTTTGTCCCCAAGTGAGGACACGGGACAGGACAGTCTACGATTATTACTAAAACAAATAAGATCCATAAAAATATGTTCTAGTACAGTAGTGCTTCCTTGAAGGAACATGTGTCATAATTTTGGTTATGTCAGCCAGGTGCTACGATTGAGTGAGATCAAACGATGGTTCAATGTTATAAGATGTAAAACATCTTAAAAGTACATGAATAAGGACTAATGAAGAATAGTTGTATAGAGAGATGATGCCATTTGTCCATGCAAACTCCTGTTGAATTCCTCAAAAACAGCAAATAATGAATTTGAGCTAACTTATGCAAAACACAACAGTCAAAAGCAGCAGTACGTCACATGAATTACACTAGAACGAGTTGGCACAAACAGCCAATTAAACCCCTAAGTTCAATCGATCTACTGCCTAGTCATCTTCCCCTGACATGAGGCATACACGATGCATGATAAGTTAATCCCACACGCCATTTGTTTGATGAATTGCGTTGCATATGAATAACATATCCTTCGAAATCTGGTACCATTCTCTACTAAAATCTGAACAGGACGTCTCATCCAGAATTAAAGTGAGAAGAGAGGAAAGTTGCGTACTTGCCGGAGTGAAGAATCATCCGGACGAAGCCGACGAGCGGCACGGTGTCCTCGAGGATGAGGTCCTCCCAGTCCACCCACTCCCTCTCAGGCCCCTTCATCCCCTTCTCCGGTGCCTCATCCTCCCCGGAACCACCACCAGCCGGAGAGGACTCCGCCTCGCTCTCCCGCTCCTCCTCCGCCGCCGTCGTCGCCACCGCCGG
>KE372622.1:166203-193247 GCA_000418225.1 Zizania latifolia | reverse complement strand
ATTTATGCAAGGTTGCCAGATGCCACCTTTGTACCTCTACAGGGTTGCAAGCTAGAAAAATTATCAGTGGATGGAAAGTAGCAAAAATAAAAATTACACATAAGTAAATCAGAAGTGACCATTGAGACAATTCAGTTGAAATAGAAAAGGAAAAATCTGCAAACACAAGAAAAAATAGTTAATCCCAGAAGGATGGCACGGTGTCCCTGAGGATGAGGTCCTCCCAGTCCACCCACTCCCTCTCCGGCCCCTTCATCCCCTTCTCTGGTGCCTCATCCTCCCAGGAACCACTAGCCGGATAGGACTTCGCCTCGCTCTCCCGCTCCTCCTCCTCCGCCCGCCACAGAATGGTAGCTGAGTCAAGCGTGGTCGCGCCCTGGCCGCGTGCCCTCACCGTCACCCCACGGGCACGAGCGCGGGTGACAAGGACAGATGCAGAGACGAGGCTACGGTCGAGGATGAGGCGCAGGCAGGAGACGGTGGGTGCGGCGGCCATTGCCACGGCCATGGGGTGCATCTGCGGCAATCGAGGCGGTGGAAGCGGCGTGGTGACCGTCGGGCGTCACGGCATGGTACGGGGGCGCGGCGGCAGTGGGGCCGGAGCAGCAACAGCTAGGCGTTTCGTCTCTCCGGCGAGGCTAGTTTAGTGGCTGGGAAGTGAGGCGCGATGCTGCACGGAGGTGTGGATACTGGATAGGTCTCTCTCCTCTTCTCTTGTCTCCGGGCGTCCGGCCCTGTGCCGGGAGCGTGCCCTACCGCTACTGGCCTCGTAGCCGGCGTGGCGCCTTGTTTTTCTCCAGTTCTTTTCTGGTTTCTCCGGCCTCGGTGAGGTGACGATATTTTCACTCCGTGCATCGTGGGCTCATGAAAGATGGTACGTTTCAGCCCATATAAAGGCCCAAGCGTTCGGCCCAAATGATAGCTGAAATCCTTAGGAGCTGGGTGCGGTCCGGTCAGACAGAAACAGAACTTTTTTTCTTCTATTTTTTCTTTGAATTATAAATCACGTTTCAGATATTATATCATGTCTTATATCTTATTTTATATTTTTCTTTGGATCAGATTAGGGAATAGATATATATATTTGTATCTCAAAAACATATATTTATTAAACATAAAGATACACTTGGAGTATGAAAAAACATATTCAAAGTACACAAAGAAAAATATTTAATATTATCTGTAGGCTCAAAAATGATGGTGAAATATATTTTTATTATGTTTATAAGTGAAATCATACTATATTATATATATATATATATACACATGTACATCTCGTTTTTTTTTAGAGAAAAGGCTATATTTAGCACAACTTTGTTAGAAAGCTTTAAGAGAGTTTTATGTACATCTAGTTTTATATTCTAACTCATAGCTTTTTATGAATTCGTGTTCAAACACGGATAATTCTATCTGTTTATCTCTTCTTTATCCGTTTCGTCTCAATCGGACTGGTGAGCAGAAATAACCGTTTGCACCCTGCTGAGTCCAACTGCTCTCCGCTTAGCAGGCTTAGGCGCAGTCAGCGAACGCAATCGTACAGACGGCTAAACAAACCTCCGGGAGTCCGGGTGATGTGCAATGCGCCGGCGCCGGCGCCGGAGTCGGACACGCCGCACGACGACGCCACGATCAGCTGAGCTAACCACCCTGTAAAATACTATCGCAGCATGCAACAAAACTTACCGGAAAGCCGCACCAGCTGCAACTGAAGCTGAACAAGCGCTGCCGCCGGCCGATCAGCAGCGACCCGGTTTATCTGGCAACTGCCGGCCGATCGTGCTGCGCCGTGGGATCAGGCCTCAGGGGCAGTTGCGACGCGGAAAGATCGTCTTGGCCTGCGCCGCTACGAGCGCATAGGAGAAAAAAAAATACTAACCCTGTTCTGTATATTTTTTAGAAAAAAAATAACATTTCTAATTTTTGATTAATAATTTAGTTAAAACATTTACATATATCCTGTATGTTTTTAGAAAAAATGATATTTCTAACTTTGTCCCGATTTTTCTGCGCTGCGCTCTTTTGGCTCCCACGTCGAAGTGGATGTTAGGGGAGGAGTTGGACCCCCCGTCGTGATGACTACTCTTGCACTGCCCTGCAGATCTCTGTATTAGCCAATAGATAGCAAGATCTGATTAATGACTTAATGTGTATTTCAAGTCATGCTTCTCCGGTTGCAGTATCGTGATGGCGAAGGCAAATCCAGTAGGCAACAGCAACTTTGATTCGTTTCTACCCTAAGCTCACAGCAACAAGCATATAATGTGAGCCATTACTGTATTCTGGGTGTCTAGTAAGTTACACCTGCTGATTCTGTCAAACTTTGGCAGAGATTAATTTGATGGGGTTGCAGGTGGCCACTGAATTAGTGGCTCTAATGCATTGACCATGGACTCTCGTTTCTGGGTTAGTTGCAACCCAGGTCAAGTCTTTCGAAAGAATACAAAGATGTGTCCAAGCTGAGGTCATTGTTAGGTGTTGCATTTGTATGAATTATCTTGCCTTCTTCCACGAACCTTTAATTGCTGCCGTGTCAGGGCAGATGCAATGCAGGTAAACTTCTAGTCGGCTGTACTGATGTGGACTCCATGGAAAAAAAACAACCGCAAGTTATGTCACTTCATGATGGAGCAAGTGACTGTTTTTCTCCTTTTGAAATTTGAATCCAGACCTGGCAGATCAGTTATTACAAGAAGCATATGCCAATCAGCTGAGCCCAGAAAGAGGTCTGGTGTTCAGTTCGGTTCTACTCCTCACTGGCTGATTCATTATTTTACACGAAAAGAACAAAACTAAAGGCTAGTTTAAGCGGCAAAAGCAGCAGCAAAATCATTTGTCAGTTCAGCTACACGCAACAACATCACAGAGCATATGCGTATCTTTATCCCTACCAAAGCCGTGAAATCTTCCTAATACCTGCAACTACAGGAAAAAAGGCATTATTGAAGGTTGACTGCCATCTTTGTCGTTGTTTACGGATTGGCCAATGAAAGACGATGAGCAAGGAACAGGTTGTTCTTGTATCATTGCTCATCAGTAATATCAGCAGCAGTCTGGTAATTCAGGAGTGGTATGTTGCTTTCTAGGAAATTCATATGAAATTTCAGCAGAATTTTATGCTCGAAGCATAGCCTTAATGGCAGCTGGTTAGAAGCGCTGATTATTCAAGCAAGGCAAGGCATGACGTGCAAATTATGGCATGTCATAGTCCAAGGCACGTCAGGGATCGATTTCGTTTTCGTGGCAGTTTAAGGCAAGTTTGGAACTTTCCATCGAACAGTGTACCGCGACATGCTACTAAAATTCTTCTACTGTCTTTACCTAATACCGATACGCCAAATTAGCGTCTGTAAAATGTTTGAAATGCACGCATCCCTTTGATGCAAATCATTAAACGCGTTGATCAAACATGATTCTCGTGTGGTCTGAATCAGATTTGTAGTCTTATTTCTGCAGATATTTTTGCGATCTCAATCCATGTCGAGAGGATTACGATGGAATTTGATGGAGAGAGTGTTGAGACGAGGGATCGTTAATACGCAATCATGCAAACGTCGATCAGTCATTCTTTCTGCGCAAGCAATTCTCACATCCTCACATGATCACGTCGCTAACTAAATGTCTAATAAATCTAATCAAGAAAGGTCTCCTTCGATTAGCTGAAATTAATGTACCTTTTATATACAGCTAAAAAAACCGCATTTCTCGAAATTGTGCTTCCCTCTACGTCAACGTGAATACTGGTCACATTAGTTCTTTGCTCTAGTGCCCGCCTCGCTGTCCCACATGCCAACTAATCCACTGATAGATGTCGTTATTGAAATAAACATTGCCGCTGTATGATTAACATAAGTCTCATCTATAATCTATGGCAGAGCTAAAAGCTACAGATGCATATGTTAGATTTTATAAACTACTCCCTTTGTCTTATAATATTACAATTTAGTGTCACTGTCTAGATTCGTTGTACTATAAAATATCTAATCTGATCTTAGGCTGCAATATTATGGGATTGATGAAGTACATTATTATGGTGACAACTCTCTCCAACCGCGCCAAATTGAATGTGTTAGACAAAAAAATCGGTTTTAAAAACAAGATATCTGAAGGTTTATTTCGAAATATTATGACCATCCCAACAGCTTTTTTTCATAACAGAAAGACGTGCATGTCACACCTTGTATACTGTTTTTAGCAAACTAAGACAAAACTAATCGGCCTTGAGAATTAGATTCCACGTACCAAGTTATTTTTTATAAAAAAAATTACCATGTCGTCTCAAAGAAAAAGTCTACGCTGTAACTAATTTTACCGTTTTGAATACCGGTCCCACTTGCCATCTATCACAACGGCGTAGGTGGGCTAGTGACCTAGTCTACTGCATCGCACTGAACTCACCAGCAAACTGAAAAACCTATTCAACCGCAAGAAACAGTTGAATTTTGAAAGCATTTTCTGAGCTATGTACGACTCATCCTCGTGAGCCAATTCAATGCTAATAATTCGATTGAAACACGCACCGTTGGATCCAGTGCTAATGTGCTATATTGCTCTCTCAATATACAATGGTATATAATTTTTTCTTGGTTTTAGATATTACATATTAATAATTAGTTATTTTTATTATATATTATTGATAACTATTAATAGAACAATACATAAAAAATTTAACTATATGATATATACATTACTAAATTTGAATATTTATAACTTAATTATTAATAAAAATTAACTTTTACTAGCTATATATACGTGGGTGTTTGTTTCCTTACGTCTGCAGACGTCAGGCATCTGACCGCGCATAGGAAAGGCGGCGGCGGCCCCAGATAAAAATCCTCACGGCCGCTTCGCCCTCGAAGTTCTCGTCTCCAAATCCCCCATCGCCTTGCGGGGTGGGGGCGGGGGCTGGGACGGAGGAGGCCCGGCGGCGTACGGGCGGCGGAAGAGGGAGGCTGCCCGTCATGGAGAAGGTTAGTCACCTGGTTAGCGGCTTCGCCGCGAAGAGCAGGGGGCCTGGGGCGGCGCCGGCCACGGGGCTGCAGAAGCAGAACTCGTGGTCGCCCGACATCGAGCGGGACGTGGCGTGGGAGCGGCGGCGGGGGATGCACAAGCAATCGGCGCTGCGGCGGGTGCGGAGCGTCACGGACGACGACCTGGACGAGCTGCGCGGGTGCATCGATCTGGGGTTCGGGTTCGAGGCCGGCTGCCCGGTGTGCGGCGCCGGGAGGAGCCGCCTCGTGCAGACCCTCCCCGCGCTGGACCTCTACTACGCCGTGCATGGCGGCGGCGGCGGCGGCGGCGCCGCGGGGGAGGTTTCCGCCGGCGCGAGCCCGTGCACGTGCGGCGCCTCGTCGTCGGAGGCGTCCGAGGAGTCGCCGCTCGGGAGCCCCATGTCCATCCTCTCTCCAGGTATGCATATATGATTGCCGCAAAACTCACATCTACTTTGATGGTGTCACTCGTGCTGTTGATTAGACGAACAACCATGAAAGGCTAGCTCCTAGTGTGCAGAGCACATGATCGTGGCACCTGTGAATCTTACGGAAAGAAGAGATTTTTTTTCATGTAACCAATCGCAATTAGTGTTTTGTTATGAAATTACTGGTTAATTAAAGTTTTGGTTTTTACTCCGATCCTGATTGTTGCTTCGGCGCAGGCGACACGCCGGAGACGGTGAAGATGAGGCTGAAGCAGTGGGCACAGGTGGTGGCGTTGTCCGTTCGCAACCGTTAGCGGAACGCGCCGGCGACGTCATTGACCCTCTTGCATCGGGAGAAGGGAAAAACTAGATGGAGAAGAAAAGAATCCCCGCGAAGGACGCGGAAAAGGAAGAAAGGAATTTAGGGTTTGGTGGGGGCGCCGCCGCCGCTTTCCACCCGGACTCTCCCCCTCCTATCTTCAACAGTTGGAACCGAATTTTAACATTCTTCAGTCACCATGATAATATATTCAGTCATCCACCTTAATTCCTTTTTAGTCTTCTGTTTAGTCGATCCCCCTAATTCGCAGCTCATGTAAATCCATAAGAGGTAGACTGATTTGCTTTCCCAAATGATTATTGGCCTTGCGTTTCAACCGTGGCCAAAAAGGATTCTTGGAGAGCAGAGCTGAAATCCTTGGTCAGGGATGAGGCGAACTGAGCTCAGCTCTGTCGATGCAGCGTCTTCTCTGTGCGGTGCTCTGCTGTGAAGCAGTGCATTCTACGGAATTTTGTTTGCTACGGGTGGCAGGACAGGCTGTGGTCCGGCTGGCTGGCCAGCCGAATGGGAAAGGGTGGACGCACAGTTGGCCGTCCCTTTCTGTCGTCGTCGTTTCGGCACGGCGAGCTGTCTTTAGCTGGTACGGCTTCGTTTCGTTCTCTTGGCCCCGTCACGTCCGTCAGGAGCACGTCGGCGTCACGGTAACAAGGCGCCGTGTCTCACCGTGCAAGGCGGAGTGGCTGGAGAGTTTTTAATTGGCATTGATGCATCTTTTAAACGGCAGCAGAGCTCTTCAGTGGCGCCAAGCGCCGCGAGGTACAGCTCGTGGTAGCTCGCGATAGAATTGAAAGCTCTGAGCTCTGTCAGGAACTGGTCCAGCAACGAGCGGCACACGACCGTGCCATAGGTTGGTTGTTCCATTTTGCTACAATTCCTACTTACTCGATTGGTGAAAGAACAGAGCAGACCTCATATGAGATGTTTGTCCAGAAGAGAGTTAGTCTGGTGAGTGACCTCTCAGGCGCTGCACGTGTCTGGACAGTCACAGAGAGCTGGATCAATTCCGAGTAGGATGGCCACGACGGACAGCAACTCGAAACGCCCTCATTCATGTCACGTTACAGGCCAGCCAGCCACAACACCGCCACATGACCAGGCCTAGCACGCTCGTCCTTGTTATGGGTAAGGTGTGCGATCGGTGCGACCGCACAAAGCTTTAAACTAAAGCTTTAGTTATGTAAGTATTATATCTATACTTTCTATAGATAGTTTTTAATTTATTCTAATTTTATAGTATATGTTGAGTTGTTCATAAAAGTTGTTTAGTAAAGGAGTAAAAATTGTCTAGAGAGGGAGCGAATAAACAATTCTAAAAATTCTTCGAAAGAGAGTTGTTTTCAGAATGTCTAGTATCTTTCAGAACTTTTGGAGTCTAGATGTTCCTACTTGAGACGGATGTTTTAGCTATCCAGGGTGCGGAGGTTTTAGGATCTAGAATATTCAGTTTAAACCTGATATTCTGGAAACCACAAGAAATGCATAAATAACTTCGAAATGAATTTTAACTACTGAACCAAGTTAACACAAACCAAGTTAACACAAGGATAGATCTAGTTCTAGCAAGATATTTTATACACAGAAAATTAGGTCAAACTAGCTTAAGTAGATCAAGCAATACTTCTAAATTGTCTAGAGAGCAATTTTTGGAAATTTTGAACCAAGGTCGGACATTTTGAAAATCGTCCAGAGAGCAAATTCTAGACATACCGCTGGAGCTGGATGTTCCGGCTGAACTGGATTTTATCTGAAAACTTTGACAAGATCAAAAACACTTTCAAAAATGATTTTCTTTGAGCACAAAAATTTAGCAAAACTTCTTAAACGTATGCACAACATCCTTAGAAAAGAATGTAAAATTTTGGTTTCTCTAATAGTTGAGTCCATTTACATTGAGTTTTCGAGATTAACTCTTTTCTTGTTATTTTCAATACCTTCTTTCTTAGTCATGTGTATATTTCTCAATAACGCAGTTAGTAGCATTTGATCACCGTTACCATCAATTCTTTAACATTAATTAAGAACTTAGATACACTTTTAGTTCAGTCACATAAAGTGTTCAATCTATTCAATGTTTTGTTTCTAGTTGTTGTGGTCAAAACTACCGGGGCTATGAAACACCCTCTAAAATCTCATCTCACCTCTATTCCTAATCATTGTGGTAAAATCTCGTCTCACCCCTATTCCTAATCATTGTGGCCGAGACCACTTTACACAGTATCTACGAGATATCCTCTGAAATCTCGTCTTCTTAATGTTTAAAGTTTGACTCACAGACCCAAAATTTTTCGAAAATGGTCCTGAATATACATACAAAGAGAGTTTATCTGAATGGCAATAAGAATGGAAAAGTAGCATAGTAGCTCTATCTGAATGGCAATAAGAATACACGAGAAAAGGGACATAGCGAGCTCCAATACAGCACAGGATCCTATAGCAGCAATACAACACAGGCAGCAGGCACGGGAGCTTACTCGAACACAACCCAAACAGCAAAAACCTATGGAGTGAATATCACAGGCAGGCTGTCCGCCCAAGATAAAGAAGCCCACAGACTAATGGTTGGTCTACAAGGGCAGATCTGACAATTCTGAACTAACCTACTATACTCACTTCTCACTTTGAAAGCACTCTGTTCTAGTTACAGGTAACTAGCTCTTCAGCTTCACCAAGGGCCCGTCAGTGTCCTGCGGAGGCAGATTCTCTTTGACGTTGGTCCAACTTGTCGGCTAATTCTCTCTAGAACCTGCAGAAACCATTCAAACAATGTAGTCTGGAGAGTTGAGACTTTACGCGCTGGTTTCTAGAGGAAAAATCACTTATTCAAAAGACTTCTCTCAGACAATAAGCTGACAGAAAATAAGGAACCCCATTGTAAAGTCATCAAATCCAACCAGAGAACTGCACTACGCAGGAACTGAGGTATGTTTTACTATTTGAAAAATGAAATCTGCAGTTTATGAGAATTACATCATCTGTTCTGTTCATTTCCATTTTAGCAAGATAGGATCATGTAGAGTAGAAGTTGTACCAATATTCTACAAGGCTCTTTTATAGAAAGGGGTCTAGAGATATGGGCCGACGACAGTGGCTGCTAAACTGGGCTTTGTCCTCCCCTTCTGTTTTGCTAACTCTACATGCAGAAATAGCCAAATAGGAATGCCAAATGTTTATGCTACACATTGATTGGATGAAAAATATATGCTATAAAAATGGACTTTGGTTGATCAATTCAAAGAATTTCTTTAAATCAGTATAAGCCACTCAAATGCTAACACCTAACCCCTGATGTAGGAAAACACAATCAATCACATCAGCATCTGTCCTAGCTTCATTACTTCTCCATTTCTATCCCCAGCTTTACTTCATCATTGGATAAGTCTCATACAGCATAAGGCAACAGTGTGAAAGCCAAAACT
This sequence comes from Zizania latifolia, assembly GCA_000418225.1. Taxonomy (NCBI): domain Eukaryota; kingdom Viridiplantae; phylum Streptophyta; class Magnoliopsida; order Poales; family Poaceae; genus Zizania; species Zizania latifolia. The sequence continues at coordinate 184,075 of KE372622.1, read as the reverse complement.
TTAGACCAGTAGCTGTCAATCAGAATTCAGATCATAACGTTTCCCATTCAAACAAGTATATCAAAACTGCAAGTTCACACCATGCAGCACAAGTAAAAGATAATCATAGAGCGAAGCCATATGCATGTTGTCAGTTTTGATTTTAACACTCATATAAGGACACCTGTCACACGTAAGAAGGCAGCAGCCAAGGGGCCGGCCAGGCCCAAGGAGGAATAGAATCAGATAAGTTTAGAAGTAGATCAATTTAGTTAGATTGGTAAGTTTAGATTTGGGGAATAAATCTGTTAGGATCAGATAAGTTTAGTAATAGATCAATTTAGTTATTCAGTTTGGTAAGTTTAGATTAGTTTGTTATGGGAATAAAATCTGTAACGACAGGGGATCGGTGCTATATAAACCGATCCCCTCAATCTGATGATGCATGCTTGTAATCTGGCTTTTGCCTTCCGGGTTGAGTCCCCTGCCTCCTCGCCGCGCCGCCTACAACGGCGCCACCGCGGCGGAGAGGTCCGGGACCTCGTCCGGCTATCAGTTACAAGTATCAATTGAGAAGTAGAGTGAGTTATATACCGAGTGAATCCCTGGCCGGTGACAACACCCATGGGACATGGGTTATAGTAGTGCTTTTGAAAAGTAATTTACTTAAAGAAACTAGTAGTTTGCTACTAGTAACGCATAGCATGCCTATTTAAGACGTTAATAAGCAAAAACAGTATCTGTTCAGGGAAAAAATTCCCATGGTAAGCAATTACCTCATTCTTTTGCTGCTCTAACATTTCCTCCTGCACATTAGAAGACATGGGTAAGTCCACATGCTAAGGCTTAATCAGTTGAAACCAGAACTGGCTTTGGTTAATCTATGCCATTCCTTTAGTTCTGTTTTGGGCAATTTGTCAGTTTAGAACTAACTTTAAAGCGGTGATTAAGAAAGGAACACACTTAAGAGTATGCAGATAATATTTGAAAGCATTCTATGGTTTTTCGATTTGGTGAAATTTGACTTCACTTAGTCAAATGCTATGAAGTACCAATCAGCTATTCTTTTCAAAATGTCAAAAGAAGAAACAGAGTACAAGTTGTGATAAACAGAAAGCAACGTCTCACAAGTAAATGAAAACTATGCCAGTATGTGAAGTGCAGATGGTTCTTTGGAATTCCAGACGTTTGAAAGTTTAAAGTTTATCTAAGGCTGCTAATCACTGCTAAAATACCAAGTATCTCCAAGTTAAAACGAATACAACTCAAACTAGAAATGCAAACAGGACATAGAGCGTACCTGCTTTTTCTGAAGCTCCTCGTTCAGCTCTTTAAGTTTTGCCACCTCAGCTTGCAACTCCATCATATAAGCCTGTTCAATATCAGGAATTAACTGTACATAAATTTGGCAAAATGTTTTAGAAGCTCAATAGTAAGGAGAAAAAAGATAAATTTTTGAAACGCCACTTTGTAAGGCTTGGCTTAATAACATGCAAAAGAGATGTTTATAGCATGTATACCAAGTTAAGTTTAGTATTCTTGCACTAATATAGCATAAATTTTGCAGAAATGTGGCACACATCCTAAAATTAACTGTTTTAACTTTTAAGATTTAACAGAAGTACAAATAAAACGATCAGGATGATTATAAACATTTTTCGTATCTATTGTTTGTCAGTTGTCACATCGAAGAAAACATTAAAAGAGAATATATGTGCTACTGCTACACATGTCTCTATAAGGAAGCAGAAGACATGGCAATTTGACAGCATCAAAAACAAAAGGAGTTTTCACCTGTTTCCTCTCGCGCGACCTCGCGGCAGACTCCCTGTTCTTGATCATCCGCCGTTGCTTTCTCTCAACAACCTTCTCGATGCCCGATGCCTTCCGCCCCTTCATTCCACCATTAAAAACGTACGGCGCCGGTGGTGGCGACAGCGATGACAGGTCCCCGCCTTCCATCTTGCCAAGACCATTGGACGTAGCCGACCCCGGCGAAACCAACGGAGCGGCACCACCCCCTCCCTGTCTGACAGCTCCGCTGACCAGCCCATTTCCCAAGGAAAGCGGAGGAACCATCGGAGCGAACACATTGCTCTGAGCGAACAACACCGGTGGCTTCTGCGGCGGATGAGGGGGCGGTACTCCCGCAGGCACCGGTGCCGGTGAGACGGACGGCCCTGCCATGTCCTCCCTTACCACGCCGGCGCGCACGAGGAACTCCTCCAGCGTGATCTCCCCGAGCGTCTGCTGCAGCTGCACCGGCGGAAGCTCTGCGGCGGCCGGCGCAGCGCCGGCCTCTCCGAAGCACATCATGTCGCGCCAGACCTCGTCAACGGTCTTCTGGCTGAGCGTGCGGGGAAGGGTGAGCGATCCCTGTCTCTGGACGGGCGCCCCCGCCGCGTGCTCCGTCGGCGCCGCGGCCGACGACGTCGTGGCGTCCGCGCCGACAATGTGCACCTCCTCGGCCGTCCAGATGCTGCGGAGGAGCTCGTCCATGTTCATCGACCCGAAATCCTTCCCTGCTCCGCCCAGAGTGCTCTGGAACTCATCGAACGTGAGCGAGTACACCGACCCCTGCCGCGCCAGCGGCAGCGGCGTCATCGGCAGCGGCAGCTGCTGGTGCCTCCCGCTCCCTCCCGAAAAATCCATTTCCGAATCCAACAAATCCCCAACACCTCACCCTTCCCGCTCCCCCCCGCAAAACACACCAGTCAAACCACGCCAAAACCCCGCGGGATCCGCGCTGGAAACGACCCGACCGTCCGCCGCAAAGGCAGGCAAACCCGAGACGGGGAGCAACGAGAGCGTTTGCTTGACTATATAAACAGATAGTCACGACGGAGAAGACACCGCCAAAACTATCAATAGAAACCCCCTAGCACAAATCAGAGACGGAAACCTGAGAGGCGGACGCGGAGGAGACCGCGGCGGCGAGGCGAGGACGAGGAAATCGGAGGAGCGGACAGGTGTCGACAGGGAGGAGCGGTGTGGGATGCGTTTAAAACGCCGGCCACGAGAGCGACGCAGCGACAGGGCGCTCCAATCTCGATTTGTGCGCGTCCGCCTTTTCGCACTCTCCTCCCCCTTTTCGCACCGCGCACACAGCGATCCGCCACTTGTACGCCGGCCTCAGATCTCGCGGCCGTCGCTGCGCTTGGGTCCGGCCGTCCTGGGAATCGGCTTTCCGCGGTGGTTCCGGGGTGTCAGTGGCGGCGGTGGCTCTGCGGGGTGGAGTGGTCGCGTGGGATAAGGTTTTTTTTATTGGGGTTTGGGCTGGACACAGACGTGGGGACTCCTCCGCCTCGCCGGGGTGGACGCGCAACGCGGCGGCCTCCGCGCGACGCCGACGGGTGGCGACGCGACGGGCTGCCCAATGGGACGCCGCGAGGTGGGTGCATCTGAGCAGGCGACGACTGGACAGGTGGACGGTGCAGATCGTGGTGGAGGTGGTACCACCATCAACCGGTCGTGACGCAATCCCGGCTCGCGCTGGCCGCTGGGCCGGGCCGGGCCGGGCTGTGTCATTGTGAGGATTTCTATTATTTTTTTTGAACTCTGCAAAATATAATTTTAAAAATTAATTAGTATAAAATTATTTTTAGATCTAGACTCACTAGCAGAATAATATTGTTCTGCCGATAAAAAAGCGTGGCGTGACAAAAATTTGGCAAAAGTTGCCACGCCTGGACAGTGGCGCTAGTTGCCGTTCTACCTCGGGTGGCGTGGCTAAAAGGTCTATTTTTATATGTAAATTTTTAAGAGTCTTATTTTTAAAATTTTGACGTAAAATGATCATATATAGTGTATTCCTATATTTCTGAATTGCATTTCTTCGTATGCATAAGTTATAACTATTTTCTCTGAATACATTTGTGTCTCTGACTTGCGACGTGTATTGATTTCAATCTGCAGAATCCTTTTCCCAGAGGAGAGATGGCTCTGGCCTCACCGGCGTGGCCGCCGTGCACGAGGACGGCGGCCGCGAAAGTCACGATAGCCAAATTTATCAATCTGAATAAATAATCATCCCAGATGAGCCTCGGAACAGAACCGCACAACAAGCTTCGAACTTTCGAAGAGCAAAACTGCAGGAGAGAACAAGCTGCAGCGATATCGTGCAACTCACCTCTTTCAATACAGTATCGGTACAAGGGCCCCAAGTGTTGCACTACATATGGAAAGAGACATATGAATCAGAATGAGAACCAAGCCAATCTGGTGTATGACTAGCATAAAGCTCTCTAAGGAGCTTCTACTGGGTGTACAGATACTATATTAACGGAAGAGGCGCAGAATAACTGGAGCAGTAATCCATAGCATTAACTACAGTACTAGACTTTGCTCGATGACTGATTTCTACTACTCCACTTGTGCTAGAGGAGTAGAGGTGTTTCATTGATCAGACCATGCAAGCTCTCTTTAACTACCCCCCGTCACCTCCAGCTGCCACAGCAAGAAAAATTCTGCCTCAACTAATAATGATTTGTTCGCTGCTGACTTGAGCTGCAACGTCTACAGGTGCAAGTGTCATGTTAGCAATTTTTTCAAGTAAAGCAAATGCTCTAGTGAGGCTGTTTACCTATTAGAAATGTAGAAAACCTCGCAGGCATAAAATCAGCTGCGGGCAACAGAACATTGAGACTGGAATTAGTGAGGCGTTATATGTGCGACAGCAAAACTCACCAAAATGTTTCTACATCCATTGCTGCACCCACGGCGACCAACTATGTCACAACTAGCAAGCATGATAGGTGAAACAGCAACTGAAAGATTTGCCAGTTCTGCTCAAGTAAGATGCCTTCTTTGTTGCTCTCACTCCACATTGATCTTCGCTCACAGAAACTGCACTACGCATATCTTGCGCTTTCTTTTGAGCAGTGCGTAATTTGCCCAAAATTCTATCCATCGATGATGACCTTTTCTTTTCAAGCTTCATCTGAAATGCAGAGGGCAGAACATGTAACCACAACTTGCTTTGTAAAAAACCGATATTGCAAAAGGAAAGAAACAGTAACGTTTAGGAATGTCAACTATACAAGCACACCATATTTTGAAGGTGTACACTACCTCCAACTTTCGAATCGCTGCCTCTGCTTTTGCTTTCTGCAGATTCTCCCAAGCAATGATCTTTGCTTCCTCCCTCTTGCACCTTAACAGAAGTAGAAAGGTCTCAGGCTCTCAGCAATATAACATGTTAATAATACAACTAGCAGTGCAAACGTTTTTTACTATTATTAGCCAGTGCAAACATATTTTCTTCTGTTTTATGGGAAAATCAGGTGCAAGGCTTAGGCACTATGGCACTGATAGTAGGATTAGAATATAGGATTAAAAGTTACAATACAACTGTACAATTGTATCTTAAATGGAAATCAGGCAGTAGTGCAAATCAATTTACAAGGAGAGAAAATGGCAGACATAAAACATATTCTTACTTCGATAAGCAGCTTTCTCTTTCCTTTTCATCAAAAGATGGAGCCCGAGTCTCAATTGTCTTCTTCCTCCACTCAACAATATTTGTTGACCTCTTATCAGAGCCCCGTGTTACATGTCGCTTGGACCACCGGGTCACAGTTACTTGATCATCTACCTGCACATCTCTGACTTCAAGTTTAGGTACATGACTATTTGGTTCTTTAATAGGATGTCCTGATGGTAAACTCGAACATGAATGCCTTGCTTTTGGAGAAGACGTTATACTGTCCCCAGGACTCATTTGTGTGGCAACATCTTTCTTTATTATTAGACTGGAAATTGCAGGAGTTTCTCCTCGTGGGCCTTGGAATTTATCATCTGTGCATAGGGTACAAAAAATAAAATTAATCAGCATACATGAAGTAGATGATCACAGAACATACGCTAGCTTTTCATGGATATATGAATATAAATCTCTAAGCTCCATATCCAATCTTTGACAACGACATCAGGTATGGAGTAGGCCTCAGAACTAGTAATATCATGTAAGTTCATTTAAATATTCTCAAACTTTCCACATGTAAAAGCATCCAATGTTACCGTTCATATATAAAAGGAAGTTTTTTTTGCATGATTACAAATCTGAAGAAGGAAAATTAAAACCAGTTTTTGTGTGTATTGGTCTAAATAGGACAGAATTTATGATTTGAGTACACTGAAGCTGTAAGATTGAAATCTCCAGACTCCACCTTTGTGTATTGAACTTTATATGTATTAGCATGTAGTAGTACAATGTTATGCTTGTGACAATCTTCCTTGTTAAATCATATAACTACGTCAACGACAGGATAAAAATGCACATAAAGGATAAACAATAGAATGGATGTACTGATATGTTTCACTACACATTGATCAAATGGCAAGCAATGCTACCTTAACTGGGCTTCACAAACCACTAAAACTAGTATTGTACCCGTGCTACGCGCCGGTAAAAATAAAAAAACAATTATATTATTAGTCATTAGAGAGAAATATATCAGCTCACTAAGAAAAGTTCTTTATATAGAAAGTCTTTAAATCGGAAAGATATCTATTCACTAAGGAAAGTCTTTTAAATGGAAGGTTATTATACAGAAAAATATTCATCCACTAAGAAAGTCCTTTAAATATAAAGTTATTATATGGAAAGAGATAAAAATATAAAATCAGTTACGGGTGGGCGGGGCCGGGAATCACGTGCGCGGTTGCTGAGGAGAGAGGCATATTAGAATAAACGGTTAAGATTTAATACAAGCAAACGAAAGGCTAAGATTAAATAAATGAGTGTCCATGGTGAACACTCAACTTCACCAATTATATAATAGGGTAGACTAGAATGTATACACGATTTCGCTGATACCAAAATGTATAACAACCCCTGGCCATTTAATTGGCCTATCCCAACATCAATGGAAAACTCAGCATATGTAAAGTGTGCGACAACAGGCAAACTGTTGCTAAATTTATATCAAGTGTGCTCAGGAAATCATACACAGAATTCATGGAAAGAAACTAGAAAGTGCACACTGCAACAGCAACAGCAATCATGACATATGAAAGGATTACGAATAAAGATGTGACACCAATGGGGAAGAGACTAACTCAAACCTTGTGCGGCTTCCTCTGAGATATTAGCAAAGGCAGACGCCTCCATAAGTGTCTCTGTCCATGCATGTATACTCGCAGATCTCAATATATACGGTTCCTTCTCTGCTGAGTAGGATCTGCTGCTTCCATCATCCCCACATCTTCCTCTTCCACTGCTGAAGTTGCCATTGCGCACATGCTCTGGCATGAGAACCCCGGCAGAGAAAGGAGAATGTGCTGCAAAATTAGCCGCAGCTAGAACACCATCAAAGCAGGGAACAAACGGCGAAACAGCCGCATAAGCACCCGGTATTCCGGCTGGGTGACCAAGTGGACCACTCTTTGACTTGGGGCGTCTATGATGTCGCGCCGGAGCTGACATCCTTCCAATCCCATCACATGAAACTGGACTCAGGATCCACTTCTCCGCATCCTCCCATTTTGATGGCAGCTTCCTCCCATTGTTGAAAGGAAGCACAACCCCACTGCCCCCGTACCTCCTATTGGTGCTTCCTCCCAGCGGCACCCGCTCCGAGCTCCATCCCTTAGGGTACTGCATGCTGCTAGCACAATGCCGGTGGTAGTTCGGGGTCCCGGGGCTCGGAAACGTGCCTGATCTGCTCCGTGATGATGCCGTTGAACTCTTGCTCATTCCTCCCACGTTACCCCCAACCAGACACCTCGGTGAGAGCACGAGCAGTTCGATGCCCCCCACACCTCCGCCGTTGAGCTCATGCGTAGCCGGTGGCTGGAGCAGTGCAGCCCCCTCCGCTCTGAGCTGCCGTTGCTTCCGGCACTCTACCAGCCAACGGTTCCAACAAAAGTCAGCAATCACATCCACTGCAGCACAAAACCGTACACGGGAAGATTAATTACCTCTCAGCGAGTGGGAGAGGGAGTCACTGGCTGCTTCCCCCTCCTCCGAGCCGGAATGGTCGCCTCTCCGCTCCTCCTCGACCTCCTCCTCCTCCTCCTCGTCTGCGTGTGAGCACCGTTAGCTGCGAACGCGAGGCGACAAATCCCGCAACGTGCAGGCACTGGGATAACACTAACACAACCAAGTATCAATCACCCACCTCGCGCTGCCGTTCCACGGGAGGCGTGGCTGCCGATGCCGTGGAGGCGCAGTGACGATGGCGCTGGATCTGGATCGGGCGCTCCGCGATGCCCCACCGGCGGCTGCAGAAAGTGCCAAGAGATGGCAGCGTCTCAGCAATCAGGACGAGGCTCCGGGCACCGCACAGTCGCCGCACTAGTGCGCTATGAAGCAGAGACGAATTGAAACAGCGAGCGAGCGCGCGCCGTAGGACGGCGAAAAGACCAAAATAGCAATGATAGAAAAGCGACGAAGCAGGCAGGCAGATGCGACGCGTTTGCCTAGCTTTGTTCAAATTTGCTCGCCTCTTTTTGGCTTTATCCTTTGCTTTGGCGAAGGGTTTTTGCCCCTAACCTCGGATCCCATGTGAGTTCCGGCGAGCGGCGCGTGCTTTGGATTGGATCTATTGACTTCTACCGCGCCCCTTGTACTAAAATACTAGCGATACCCGTGCGCGCCATGCCTAAGACGACAATGCGGAGGAGGTTGAGAGCGGAGGGTTTACTGCTGCGGCCGCGGCCGCCGGTCGCCTTCGCCGCGGCGGCGGCTTCTTCCGCCGGGAAGGAGCGTGGCGGTGGTCGGCGGCGGAGTCGGGAAACCCTAGCACGGGCTCGAGGCGACGCATGCTCGGGCGCGTGGTCGCATTCCAGGAGGAAGCAGGCGATGCCGAGAGTGGCAGCGGAGTGGGGGAGTTCTTCTCGGCGAGGGTGCCGACGTGTGCGGCAAAGTTTCAACCGAGGGCGTGGGGCTTTTCACACTCTTAGGGGACACACACATGGGGCCCTCACGCTCGCTGCTACGTGGGTCCACCACGTACTGTTCACGTTTACGCACATGAGATCTGGGCCCCACCGGGGGGCTAAGGGTCAGTTTTGACCCGGCGCGAATCTCTCTGTCGGGATCGCGAGGGCGGAGAGCGTAGTTTAGCACCTCCTGCATGTTGGTCCCACGTGTCAGCGACGGATCACGTGGCGTGTCAGACGGAGCCGGGTGCGTCGGAAAGGTATGGGCCCTGTGGCTGGGTCCCGCTCGGTCAGCCGCCAGCCGGTGCCATGCTTGCCAGGCAATTGCGCCAGCCGCGTGCCGTAACGTTGGCCGCTGCCACTGGCACAACTGCACAAGCCATCGTTTTTCACTGGCGGCTTCCTCTTCGGCCCCGGCGAAAAGGATCCCTGTGTCTCGCGTGAAAATCTCTTGGTTCCAAGTAGCGAAACATGGCTTAACTTCAACCAATTTTCAAACTGGTTTTACAAGCCAGATCTGCAGAATTTGGGCTGTGCAGCAGGACTACAAGTGGCATTCTTTCTTAGGAGCTTCGGCTCATCAGCTGGCAGTGCGGTTATTCTGTAAAAAAAATGCACAGGCAAGTTACTGCTACTCCGCTAGGCGCGTGCTGTTGCAGGCTTGCATTGCAGCACGCGTGAACACAAGATCACCTAGAAAACCTCACGGGGAGAGACTCTGCGTTAAGCGATATAGGGAATTGTGGACTCCACTTGTGCTGCTGCTCCCTGTTGCTCCCTCGAGTGACATAAACAGCTGGCATTGAGCGGTGATGCTTTTAAGAACCAAAGTCACGTAGTGTAGCAGCAGCAGTACTACTGGCGCTCATGCAATATTGCTGTCAGATCAAGTCATCACCACGTCCCTTTCTTGCACCGTCCGCCTGATCCTCCGTCAGCATCTCGCGTTATGCACCTGTACTGGCGGCGTCCGGTGCTCTCCGTGTCAACAGTCTTACGATTACCAGCATGTTTGGTAAGACTCCAACTTCAACTTCAGCTTCTTTATCCTATGAAGTTGGAACCGAACCAAACAGCTATAATGGAGTACTGATCTAGATTAAAGCACTCTAAAAAAATAAACTAGCGCGGTGGAGCAGAGTCTAACCAGCTTCAGGTGCTCTACTCCAGCAAAGTCCAACATATTACTCGCAAATGTCATCCTCGAAATTACCCTCAAATGCCATCCGGATAAAAGAAACAGCCCTGACCAGCCCGTGAGCACACGCGTGAGGGTAAACTGACGAGCACCAGCGGGAGGGAGTGGCTGGGGCGCACCACCGGCGGGAGGGAGTGGCACACCGCCAGCTGCGAGACGCCAGACATGGGCGCGACGCGCGTGTCCAGTGGCGCTCAGCCAGGCGACGACACGCGTGGCCGACCAGTGGCGCTCGGGCAGGAGGCGCCCAGATCCGACGCTTGACCAGTCGGCGGCGCCCAGATCTAGCAGGCAGCAGACTCGGCGACGGTAGATCCGATGGCGACGGTCCGGCAGACTCAACGGCGGCCCGGTAGACTCGGCAAAGAAGGTTTGCATGATATGATTGAACAACTAGCTAGAAATTTCTATGCGCTTTGTTGTGTTCTCCGTTTGTTTGTAATATGCTAAACAATGTTGTGTTCCATTTGATAATGCGCTGACAAACTAGCAGTGCAAATAATATGAATATGGTTTGATCAAGTTGCATGGTCTGAACTCTAATCAATATATGTTTAGGAGCATGCCTGCCAACACCTTTAGCTGCTTATTATTCACATTATTTGTGCATAACAGGCTAAAAGACTAAAGAGCCATGTAAATAGCCATGGACAGTTCACATTATTTGGTCGTTATATGATTTGTATCCTTGTTTGGACAGTTCACTAGATGTAGGAATGGCGGAAAATCTGGAATCGAAAAGTGTTAAATTGTCCATGGACTCTGCTGATTGAAATGATTACAACACTAGAGTTGTGTGTGAGATTTTTGCTGATCAAGTAGCTGCGCATAACCGTCCAAATACCCATATAAACATAAAGAGATATGAAATGGTTATCGAACAATTTGTTGCAAGGACCGGTCTTAGGTACACCAAGCGCCAATTTAAAAATAAATGGGGCTAACTTAGAATTGAATACAATTGTTGGAAGAAGTTAATATCTCAAACAGGTTTGGGATGGGATGATGCAAAGAAAATAGTGACGACAAGTGCAGAACGTTGGACACAACTCAGAACGGTAAGTTTGTAAATTTTTAAGTTGTCACATAGAATAGTTGGGAACAACTTATATTGAATTCGTCTATTTTGCAGGACATTCTTGGTTGTGCCAAGTACAAGAAAGAAGGCTTGCAGAATGCGGACCTGCTTGAGAAAATATTTGAAGACATTCGCAACACCAGGGCTGATCATTGGTCTCTAGGCCAAGGCACCATGCCAACTCCTAACAATGTATGCAATTAATATTGACGATGAGAATGACAATGACAAGGAGAGTTAGAGTGAGAAAGAGGAACCAAGTGTAAAGAAAAAGAAAGGTGTTAGCCCAACAGTCCGAAACAAAAAGAAAAGTGGCTCCCAGAAAATAGTAGAGGAAATGTCTAAGAGTAATGATATTTCTTTTCGGACTTTATGCTCCCTTCAATCATTTACTAGATCAAGAGAGGATCAACCCGGTTGTACTATAAAGGATGTCATGGCCTTGGTGAAGGAATGTGGTGCTACTGAAGGGATAAATGAGCACTTCATTGTAACGGAAATATTTGTCAAGAAGGATCAACGAGAGATGTTTGTGAATTCATTGCGCACTCCTGCAGATCGCTTTGGATGGCTGAAAAAGAAGTGCTTTAATAAGTATGGGAATTAGATCAAGAATGTGGTGTGCCTTTTGATTGTATCATTTTAATGTACTCGCTATTTGATTTAAATTCCGTGATGTTCTATTATGTAACATTAGACTATGGTGTGATGTTCTTTTTTAGACCCATATCTACTAATGTCATGCACCTTTAATCTTATGTGTCATACTTTTGTGTGGTTCTATTGTATGATGTTCTATTGTGTAACATTAGACTATGGTGTTCTTTGTGTAGATGTCAAGTGAGAGTGGAGATGGTTCATCAGATGAAGAACATGATTGTGATAATCTTGTCATAGAACTTTATCAATCTGTAGCAAGTAATCTCTCTATGGTCAGAAGATTGGCAAAGAATTATCACTCAAGTTACTTGGAAAAAGCTGAACCTAGAACGTCACAACTCAGTGGTGTAGGATGGGTACAGGAAACATTAGCAACTCTAGGTGAATGCTACCGTATGCTTCGCATGAATGCCAATACTTTTATTGCATTGCATGATATATTGGTTAGTAAGTACGAGTTGGTACCAACAGTACACATACATACCATGGAGGTACTTGCTATTTTTTTATACATAGTAGGTGATGGTTTATCGAACCGAACGGTACAAAACCGTTTCGAGTATTCTGGTGAGACAATTACAAGGAAATTTGAAGAAGTATTATTTAAAATATGTCAATTGGGACGTGACATTGTACGTCCAAGGGATCCAGACTTTTCAAATGTCCACAAGAGAATTAGACAAGATCGTCGCATGTGGCCATATTTCAAAGATTGCATTGGAGCTGTAGATGGTACTCACATTTATGCAGTTGTTTCAGAAGAAGATAATATTAGATATATTGGTAGATCTCAGAAAACTACTCAGAATGTCATGGCTATTTGTGATCATGATATGAGATTTATATATGCATCAATTAGATAACCTGGATCGATGCATGACACAAATATTCTATACCATGCTTTGCAAACTGATATAGCTATATTTCCTTATCCTCCTCAAGGTAATAACCAAATGCTATTTATTTTCAATTGATTAGAGATCATATATTCATGTTTAATACAATTTGTAGGAAAATATTATCTTGTCGATGCCGGCTATCCAAACCGCCCCGGATACTTAGCTCCGTACAAGGGCCAGAGGTACCATGTGCCAGAATTTAGAAGAGGATCGGGACCAAATGGTGAGAAGAAAAAAATTTAACTTTCTTCACTCAAGTTTGCGCAATATTATTGAAAGATGCTTTGGTGTGTGGAAGATGAAGTGGAGAATTCTACTCAAGATGCCTAGCTTTCCACTATGGAAACAAAAGATGGTTGTGGCGGCAACAATGGCATTGCATAATTTTATCTGTGATCATGATGCACCCGATATGCATTTTCTTAGGTTTGATAGAAATTCAGATTATGTGCCTACCATTCCGTCTAGATATAGAAGGTATGTCATTTCTTAAGATGCATCTGATATATCAACGGAAGATGCAAGTAATGTATCTATGGATGTTTTTTCATGATGATTTGGCTCGTCGCATTGCAGGATAATACATATGATTTGTAGCGTATAGATTTCTACGTATTTTATTAATGTATCTGGATGATTGGTACTTATATTATTATTGATATATCTAGTGGACTTTTGTTTCGTATGTACAAATGTTAATTTTGTGTTATATTAGTTTGTACTATTTGTGCTATAGTTATTAATTAAGATTATTTTTAAAGAAAAAAATACACATTCAAGAATTCATAATATATCTATTAATCAGTATAATAAACAGGGGTAATATTGTCCATTAACCCTCCACCTCTCTATTCTATGATTTTTGGAGTAGCTCTGTTCAACCAAATACTTTCAGACCTACTCTAGATCGCACATGAATCTAGAGCTCCGATCTAAATTTTAAGATCTAGAGATCTATCAAACAGATCCTACCTCAACTCCAGTCTGGCTCAAGCTGGATCGCAGAAACGCTCAAGCTCAACAGGTCGTGGATGGATTGGTCGTGATAAATGATCATCCCGAGACTAATGATCATGCATGGAGAATAATATGTTTCTAGTGTGTTTTGTTTGCTTCACATTGCACGATCTCCGGCCTTCTGTTCAAGTTTTAGCATATAGGCTGAGCTGATTTACAAGTCTATTTAAGCTTTGTTTGAAAGCATAGAATGCTAGTCCATCCACGTAGAACGTAGAATAGTATTTAAGAGTCTAAAATTCTAGCCAATCCACATAGGATGTGTTAAAATTTTAGACTCTCAAACTAAATCTTAGTGTTTATAATCTGAACCAATATGCAACAACAAATCTTGCATATTATAAATACAAGCAGTTTTAGATTTGCATATAACAAATTAACTTTGCAGTAATTCATTTGTATATGGTAGAAAATGTTGTTATTTTATTCATGATAGCGATTTTTTTATGACATTCTCAATCTAACATGATGTAAATAAAAAGAAGAAATGTGTATAATCGTTAAACTTAGGGGGGAAAAGGCTAAAATGACTTGCATTTGTTAATCCTGTCACATGGGCCAGATCTAACAGCCATATGGGCCGATTGGTTCTCCTCTCGTGGCCCTAGTTTGTAATTCTCACCATACAAACTGGGCCTGAGCTGCGGAACAATTAATCATAGGTGAAGGGCCCGGAACTCCAGAAGCCACGCCCCTACAGCTTTCCGGCATCGTCTCTCCCAGCACCGGCCGGACCGATGGCGACGGAGCCGGCGGCGGAAGCCATGGACGTTGAGGCGTCGGCTGGACCACCCAACACCACCACATCGGCCTCAAACCCCCGCTCCCCTCACGACCTCCTCGCGGAAACCCGCGCCTCCGTGGAGGAAGTAGCCGCCCGGATCCTCGCCATCAAAAAGGACGGCGCCCCTAAGTCTGAGCTTCGCGAACTCGTCGCACAGATGTCCCTCCTCCTCATCACGCTACGCCAGGTCCGTTCTGCTCCAAAACCCTAACGCCTTTCGCTGAAACTCTAGCGTTAGATCTGCTTTGCCCACTCGTGCTTGGATTTGCGCAGGCGAACAGGGAGATACTGATGGAGGAGGACAGGGTGAAGGGGGAGACGGAGGCGGCCAAGGCGCCGGTGGACTCCACTACGCTGCTTCTGCACAACCTGCTGTACGAGAAGAACCACTACGTGAAGGCCATAAGGACGTGTCTCGACTTCCAGACGAAGTACCCCGGGATAGAGCTCGTGCCCGAGGAGGAGTTCCACCGCGCCGCCCCGGCCGACATCCGGGACAAGACGCTTGCCTCTGACTCGTCCCACGACCTCATGCTCAAGCGTCTCAACTTCGAGCTCGTCCAGGTTGTGTACCGTGATCAGTTCCTACCCAAACAGGGGATTTACTTGCCATGCGATAGATTACTGTGCTTTGTTCAATTGCCTGTCTAAAGGATTTGAGAATCATAGAGAGAGTGTACAGGGTTGCGTAGATCATTTACACTGGGGAGGGTGCTGAGGTTGTATAGCACATTTAGATTGGGGTTTTATTCTGAAGGATATATAAATAATTGAAAGAAAGAGCCGCCTTATAAGCTGAGTTGACTGTTAGTAAAATTTACATAAAATTTTAACTTGTCATGCAGGATTTTTCCAAACGTTCAAATGTATATGTACAAAATGTTGGTAAATTCATCTTTATTATTATTGCTATATCCAAACATTTTTTTAATAGAACACTGTTGTTCCAGAAACACAGTTTAGGTATGTGGATTTAGGTCAGTTCATACATTATTTCACTTAAGCATGATGATTATTTGCATGACTACTGATTAGAACTTGTAGGATATGGTGGGATCTAATTTCATCTGATTCAAGGTCTGCACGCAGATTCATCATCCTGCGGAATTTTTTTACCACCTCTAGTATGATTTGCTTTCTGATATCTAAAAAGAAGTTTGAAATCTGAAACAGCGTAAAGAGCTGTGCAAGCTACATGAGAAACTGGACCAGCGGAAGGGCAGTTTGCTAGACACAATTGCAAATCAGAAAAGGTTCCTCTCGAGCCTCCCGTCACATTTGAAGTCACTGAAGAAAGCATCTTTGCCAGTGCAGCAGCAGCTGGGGATGCAGCATACCAAGAAACTAAAGCAGCACCATGCAGCTGAATTGCTTCCAGTTCCTTTATATATAACTTACACACAGTTATTAGGACAGAAAGAAGCATTTGGAGATAATATTGAAGTGGAGATCACTGGAAGTACAAAGGATGCTCAAACCTTTGCTCAACAGCAAGCCAAGCAGGAAAATGGTTGGTTAACATCTCATTGGAATATAGTTTATCTGATTTCTTATCACAGAAGTGGTAGTATTCTTGCAAGAATAATGGCATTTATTATAATTCTTTTCATGTTCGCCATGATCGGTAAAGAACCCTTTTGAGCTTACTATTTTTAGAAAAACAATGTGGCTTATCCAATGATTGAATGAACAGATGCAATTTCTTAGTGATCATGTTTAGCAGCATAGAAGCCTCTGTATTTTTATGGAAGCTGTATAACCTGTTTCAGTCCTCCATTAACAATGAAGTGGCATGCATATAATGCATGGTTGCTTCACTATTTGCATAGTGGTTAGAATCAAATTGCTAATGATTCTGTTCCATTTGCGTATAATATATTATTACTGTAAAACTGGGTAAACTAGAAGATATTCTTTATAAGGCATGTAATATGTATCTTATCGAGTTATGTATGTACAATAGCAGGCACTTTGTCAAACGGTGATACTAGGGTGGATGATGATGCAATTGATGATGAAGAAGATGCTCAAAGAAGAAGGTCAAGGTCAAGAAAAAATGTTGTGAAGGAAGCTAGTAATTCAGTAGCGGCATATCAACTTCATCCGCTTAAAGTTATTCTCCATGTATACGATATTGAAGATTCTGGAGTCAAGCGTCGTAAACTCATGGTCCTGAGATTCGAATACTTGGCAAAGTTGAACATTGTTTGTGTTGGGATTGAAGACTCCCAGGGGTTGGACCACGATATCTTATGCAACTTATTTCCAGATGACCATGGCTTAGAGCTGCCTCATCAGGTGCGTGCGCGTGTGAGTCTCAAATCAGTTGATTTTGATCCTAACAAGTAACAATATCAACTTAATAGTTCACACCATTTTAGTTCTGTCAATATGTGGACATACAAAGCTTTGCAATCAAATGTTTTTGGTATTACAAGATTATCTTGTATTCTTGTCCATATTATCGTATTAAAAGATAACTTTTATCAATTTTATGCAGATGGCTAAACTTTATGCCGGGGAGGTTCCAAACTTTAGTGAAAAGGATTCACGGCCGTACAAGTGGGCACAACATTTAGCTGGTATAGATTTCTTGCCAGAAGTGCCTCTATCTGGTGGGGATGATTTTAACAGAGCATCGAGAAGTGCGGACTTGTCATCTGGGCTTGCTCTATACCGTCAGCAGAATCGTGCACAGACTATCTTGCAGAGAATCCGCTCACGGAAAGTTTCACAGATGGCTCTTACGTGAGTCACTGCTTCACAATACTTGTTGTTTGGAATGTAGAAAATTTTGGATGATAAATCCTTATAGATGAGGACAATGTACTTTGGCTGACAATTTTGGGCTGAGCTTTTGATTCATTGCACATGTCATTCTAATACATGCTACATTAGTTGAGGAAATATTTGGCCAGCATAGTTTGTGAACATTTTGTCTCCTTTTTTACTCATGACTGCTATGCATTTCCTCTGTGATTAGTAACATCTCTTCCCCTTTTTTACTTATGACGTCTATCTGTTTTTGAGTTATTTGATTACAGGTGGCAGCTTGATTCTTTAAATAAGCTGAAGTGGCCTCAAATAGAACATGAGAATGCACCATGGACATCACGCACCCCATTGTGTAGTCTGCATAGTTGGTCATTGACAGGGTTTTTTCCTGAGCCATCACCTCGCTCTCCTTTGATTGTTGTTGGGGCTGCAGGAAGTGTTGACAGTGATATGGAGAGAAGATCTGTGACACACTGGGAAGAAACTGAGAGTACCAGGGAGGACGGGGAGGTTCTGGCTGTGGTTCATGCTGAAAACATGCCAAATGGTTCTAAAATATCACACTATGAGGTGTCGCCTGAGGTTCGGAACCATTCTAG
>KE372622.1:119290-145062 GCA_000418225.1 Zizania latifolia | reverse complement strand
CGCCGCGGGGGCTGGAAGACCCCGACGACGGGTGGGAGTACGGGCGGCGGGGCAGGCCAGAGGCGGCCGACGCCGGCGGTAATGACCTGACGTCTCTCCAGTCTTTTGTTCTTGTCGCTACTTGCGTTTTCTTCTTCTCCTTCCTTGTCTGAACAAACTCTTCATCTCATCTACCCATGTTTAGTCCACTAATCCACAATAATGTACTACAAATCTGCAAATTTACAATGGAAGAACAAAAGGGGGGAAATGCTTCTGGGGATTGCTTCAATGGTTGGTTTGATTGATTTTTACTCACTTTGTAAAAAAGACTTCATTTCTAATCCTTCATATTTGTCCCAAAAAAACTTAATTTATCAACATTTTCTAAAAGTGAAATCTTTATTGGAAATAGAAAATACATTATATATTTTTTAAGTGTTTTCTCGCTTATTTTTATTTCAGCAATCTATGCTTGGTGGCGCTCTTTGTTTCTTATCTAGATGTTCAAATGGAGATCCCCATCAATCATGCCAAGAGAACTGCCTGTTTGATCAGTTAAGTAATCTGATCGTTACCATTCTTCCATTTTGTATTACTACATTGTAGCAGACAGGAATGGAGCTTACTGACAGTTGTGCTAACTTTTTAATGTTTTGTTGGCAACGGCAGGAAAACATGAACAGCCATGGAAATTTCAGAAAATTCGGTACGAAATGGCAGATGGCTGATGTAAAGCGATGAAGATGCAGAACATATGATGAAAAAAAGTTGACTATGTAATAACACGATATAGCGAGAACATTCCAAATTGTGCAGACAATGTAATAATTATGTAACAACGATCAATGAAATGTTTTAAGCAACAAGGAGAATAAATTTAGCCAGTGTTTTCCAAACTGAGCTCAAATGGCGATGTGTTATACCTAGGTTGTTGTGAATAATTGAGCAAACATGAAGTTAAAACATAATTGTAATTTGATCGATTTTGCACTGAATGGCATACAAAGTTCACTAAATCAACTAACCGTCCCTTGTATCAAAATATACAGTTTACTTACGAGGAGACCGCCCATTCAAACCCAAATTGAGCATGGTCTCGAAGCCAGCCTCAAATCTGGCAGTGTATGATGCATTCTTCAGACTCATCTGCAGTGAAACACATCCACGTCAGTTATATGCTTCACACCATAGAGGTAACGATTATGGTTTGGTTATCATTCGAGTCTGATCTCCTTGTTTATTACAGCACTAGATGAAAAGTTTGCAAGAGTAGAGTTGAAAGATATTGAAATTCAAACTGCAAGTAAAAACTCCAAACTTGGGGGAGTTTGATGACTGATTTTACCACGCTGAATCATAGTTGCACCAAAATTTCTTATGAAGGTCTTGAGTTCATTCTCCATTGTCACAATTGTGATTTGCAACATTTTCTTAGCCCATGTATCATATGTAACCATTCATATTATACCTCCTGTCATTAGGAAGTACTTGTTTTTATTTTCCTTGCTTTTTTTGTTAACTCTGCCGCACTTGTGTGTTTGCTCCATATTAGTGAAACTAGGATTTTGACTGCCTATTATGAACACAAATATTTGATCAGTGCTAACAAATAGCAGCAGAGAACTAACCGTCACACTCTCCAAATCAGGAGCAGCTCGTTCTCTAAAGCCATCTAATATTGAAGAAAGTTCTTCCTGCTTAACATTCAGTTTCTTCGATACCTGCAAAAGATATTCATCAACAAAAGGAGCAGGTATTATACAAGGTCACCATGCACGAGCTTATTACCTCAGAAAGGAACAATGGAGACATGATGTCAAATACATCATTTACAAATTTCTCAACATTAGTGCCATTTGTAGGTATCTTGCTCCGAGTCTTTTCGGCACACTTGTTCTGAACTTTAGGCTTAGCCTTCACATCTGATCAAGGAGAAAGTATGCAATGTTTGATTATTGAAACATGAAGGTGTAACCACAAACACAAGAAATATTATAACAGAAATGCAGGTTAATGAGTAAACGACAAACAAGACGCAACTAAAAATGTTTCATCCTCACACTGTCATGTATTCCTGTCTCATTTGGTTAACAATAGTTGTTTCTTTAGAAGCAAAATCCATTGTAGAATTGATAATTGGAGACATGCAGTTAGTTTGCCTCATCCATACATGTGAGGTTGAGCAAAATACCACATGAGGCATAATCTATTGCCTCAACTCCTCAAGAGCCCAACTGACCACTCCCATGGCTGAACAGGGTTATTGGGTAATACTCCGTCCGTAGTGACAGATGATGTTAGAACAAAAATCAGAACCATCAGATTCCCCCAACATGACATGCTAGTAATGTAGAGCACTCTTTTGTGTTCACCATAATACAGTAATACCTATCTATAGTAGCACTACAGCCCAAATGTAAGAACTATAGATTGTATATGCAGAGGAAATATGAGTTCAGTAGATAACAGCTCACCGGGAAGGCGTGTTTTCTCTTTGGGCATATCATTTTGACCAGGAACGTTTGTAGGTGTCACATTCTCAACTGGTACTGAGGAATTTGGGACACCTGATGGTACAAGATCTGCTAGATCAGGAGGGTTATCCTTGCCTACATCTGGTGAAGCCTGCACAAAACAATGTTGTTAGAATCCCTTCCTAGTATATAAATGAAATCCTATGAAGATATTGCGATGATCCAAAGATTACCTCCAAGTCTACATAAGCTGATTGCTTCCCAATGGACATCAGAAACTTGTCCAGATTGCTTGAGCTGAGAGCTGAGATGGAATAAATCAGGAAACAAAGGCATGTTACTAATCTAAGCTCTTCAAGTTGATCGGAAGTGTCCCTCATTAATAAAATAACCTAACAGTAGCCAGAGCAGGGTACATCTTTTGCGCAACTTAAACAGAACTGTGACATGGCCATGATAACTAACTTAAGTAACAGTGCACATTCTAGTGTCACAGTAAAGACTAATTAATGACAGTAAATCGTGTTATGAAACAGTGCCAACCAATTGTCACATTATTTGTCAATGGATGGAAGTAGCAGATTTGTTTAGACTTGAAACCTTGGTCCAGTAATAGTGCGACAGCACTGTTTGCAAATACACAATTGTATAAATTAGTTCAAAAGGCAATAAAAATCAGCATGAACTTATAGAGATAAGTATAATAAAATAAAACATATCAGCATGAAGCAGGAATATAGAACACACGAAAAAATAAGCATTTTGAAATAAGATGCATGTGGTTTCAAGAATTCGAGCAAGTCATTTTTCATCACTCCTCACTGTGGCATTTGCATTTATATCCTAAAAGTGGAAACCGTTAACTGGAATGAAAAGAACCATGATCATGATGATATAAACTGAGCACATCACCCTAGCAAATAGCTGTTCGCTGTTTAGGGAGATATCAAGTGGACAGTTCTCACGAAGTACTTTCAAGTTAAAGGCTTCAAGCTATTAACTTGCAAATCAATGGGCCAAATTCTCATTCCAATCATAAATCACAGTAAACATGTAAAGCATGCCTCTGTACCTTGCAGACTCATTGATTAGTGCAAAAGGAGTAACACAGCCTAATGGCACCTGAAGCACTTCAAGCAAATTTTCCTCAGGAGCCATCCGTAGACCACCTTTTCCCAAACCAAGACGCTGGGATAGAACTAGCGGTTTAAGGAAAACAAAAAAATACTTGAAATGACGCCCAAATAAGTAGCAAAAGGATGCACTTTTCAAGAAATCCACTTACGTTTCATGTCATCTTTGGTGCCTGCAAGGGCAGAAACAACATACAACCGATGTTTTTTGTCCTGAAACTCAGAATTAATATATATCAATACATGAGCATAGGCTCCAAACAATAAACTGTCCATCACTTGGTAAAATGCATACCTTCAAAAGCAAATTTTTACTCAAAGCACCTCCTAAATGCCCAACATATTTGGCCTAGCATCGTGGAAGTTCAACTAGCATTTACAATAAATCAACCAGAAGTTATCGTACAATGAAGCATGAAGCCCACGGTTTGCAAACCTGCTCCTCCACCGTCAACACGACCGGATGATCGTAGCACGAGAAATCGATGTTAAGCTCCTGCACAAGACAATACCACTAAATTGAGTCGCGGTCCCAGTAATACCATAAGGCAAGTAATGCTAGTTTACAACATCCAGGAGGTAACAATTCCTCATAAACACAGAACATGACAGGGTAAATTCGTCTTCGATTCATGCGCGTCGCGCGGAAAGCCTCTCCTTTTCTAGCACAGCACAACTAAATTCGGCAACAAAGACGCCCTCTCTCGCTTTGATTCGTAGCTGGGCTAACCAAAACCAAATCAATATAGAACGTATGCATCTAGACGAGGCGGCAATCCGGAGCACCGGCGACTCCACGAGCTCCAGCGGCCAGCCCAGTCGATCTCCACTTCCAGGAAACGACGCGACTCGAAGAAACGGTTGGAGAGTTGCGGGCTAGAGAGGAGTGTCGCCCTATCGGCAGCAATACTGACCTGAAGGCGCGCGAGGAGCTGGTCCTTGGTGTACCCCATGGCTCACGGCCCCCGCGGCGGCGGCGGCGGCGGCGGCGGAAGGAGACGAGTAGGGCAGGCGAGCTGCTCGCGCTTGGGCCTTCTCGGTCTCTCGGGTCAAGCGGGTGCGGGTGCGGGTGCGGGTGCGAGGCTGCTATGGACGATACGGGTCGGGTCCGTGGAATCATACCCGTATCCGCATTACCCGCGGGTTCGGATTCGGGCGCGAGTGTGACGGGACCGATACGTGACGCTTTTCGTTTCAGTGAATTCGCCGTCGCTTTCTTCTCGACGGGCGCTGCGATTAATCATGTAAAATTACGATAATCCAGCTGTTTTACATGATAGAGAGAGGAAATTTTCGTTTGCTTTTTGACTAGAACTCGCAACAACCATATCTTTCTCTTGCAAACATACTGTACTTGACAGCCGATACACGTGATCGCAACGTGACGGTATCCGAGTTACATCGTCGTCACAGAAATACATTCATCTTGAATAGTAAAAGAATCGTTTACACTTGACAATTTGAGGGGTTGAGACAAGTGTAGCACTTTCAGCCGAGACGCAATCGAGCTGGATGCAAGTATAATGACACTAATTATTTCAAGAAAAGAATTAGTTTTTATTTTTAGTATTTAAAATTTATCTTATAAAGACCTTATGACTTAATGTTTGGTTTAGTTACTCTATACATAATTAATAGGTTCAGCTAACCAGATGACATCCTTCGATCGACACATCTAAAAATTAGAATTACTACAAATCAAGTTTTTATGCTAAGGAGTAAGGAGGAAATACGAAAAATGTCAGAAGCAACGAGAGGGCCCACGAACACTGAAGTTTCAGTCGTAAGGATCCCAGAAATCCTGCGTCGACGACTAGATACCGTCGTGCCATAACTGCAGTATTAAAAAGGGCAATGCTTTGGACATAAGTAGATAGGAGAGTATAATGTAATATAATGCATCATAGTTCATTGCTTGCATTTGCAGGAACAGAACTTTTACACATTATCTGATACTCTGGCATGCAATTGAGGGTAGTTAGCTCCATGGAAAGCTGCCTTAAAACATGTAGCTTCATCAGAGCTCCCCCTTAATGCAGAATTAACCTAGAATTAACTGAATAAGTACCAGCAGGCAGCAGCGCTAATACATTGAATAACTACATATATATAGATAAGATAACTATATATATGAATGAAATGATTATTAATGTTGATTATATGTTTAATTATATACAGTGACCAATTCTTGGTCACGAATTACTTAGTCAGTATTGAAATGCTTAATGCTGATCACTGGAGAGTGGAGGCTTAATTAGTTTCCCTCTCCGGCTGAGTCGACGTGTGTGTCGGTTGAGCTGGATTGATCAGTTGAGGGAGGAGAAGCTCCAGAGGTTGATCTCACCTTCCTCCTCCCAGTACTCGGCGGCGACCGGTTCCGGCGCCGGCGAGAAGAACGTGTTGCATGGGTCCATCATGCTGTAGTCCATGCACTTGGGTGATTGGAAGAAGGCCTCGACGTCGGCGAGCGCCGCGTAGTCCACGTCGTCGTCCCCCATCATCAGGTGGTCGTCGTGCGCCATGTCGTGGTCGGTGTTGCCGGTCTCCGGGGAGCTCACGGCGGAGCACGACATGTCGCCGTAGCTGCAGGGCGGGGTTGTGGGCGCGGCCGCGGTGGAGTCGTTGTCGGCGCCGGGGCCGGCGGCGAAGGAGAAGGAGAAGGCGGCGTCGTGCTGGTGCTGCAGCGGGCTGCTGGCATTGGCGGCGGCCGCGGCGGCGACGCGCTGGATGGACTTGGGCGACATGGCGGCCGCCGGGATGTGGAACGGCAGGTGGACGGGGAAGTTGAGGTCGGCGGCGGAGCCCTTGAGGCAGAGCAGCGCGGCGTCATAGGCACGCGCCGCCGCCTCGGCGGTGGAGTAGGACCCGAGCCATATCCTCGTCTTCTGGTTGGGCGCCCTGATCTCCGACACCCACGACCCCCAGCTCCGCATCCGCACCCCCTTGTACTGCCTGCTCCTGCCTCCTCCTCCTCCTCCGCCTGCGCCCTGCCTCGCCGCCGCCGCATTGCCGCCGTTCCCCGGCGCCTCCCGCTCCCCACTCTTCACCATTTCCCAACCAAACCGACGACGACACACACCGTTCTGGCTTGCTCCGACGATGCTCTGATACTCCGACGTGCGACGGATCGATGGCGATCGTGAATTATGATTCAAGTGCAAGTAGGAGTATAGTAGGTAGTAGGTGTCTGCGTGTGTGTGGCTACCGGCTGGTCAGCTGGTGTGAAGTGATCCGCCCGATGGCTTGTTTATAGGACACAGCCACTGCACAGGCGCATCACACTCTGCATAAATTAACTCCGACACCTCTAATTTTTTTTTGTCTCGCCTGAATTGGTTGTGTATATTATATATAACCATTTTATTCGCGTCACGCTGATAATGCATGCCATTTGTTTTTCTGCAGTTTGTACAGTACCGTGCAGCGAGCTGCATTTGCAATAATGCAGAGGAAACACTGAGAAAAAAACTAGTGAGATAAGAGGAGAGAGGAGAGGACCGAATAATAGGAAGGATCCTACTGAGTACGCAGCTTCGTACGGCCACAGAGCTTGCATCCATCGGCAACACGTTCTTGCTTAAAGTTTACTCAGTGTGGATGAGTTATAAGCATTCATGCATATATACTGTCCCATTACAAAATATAATGTTATGTGATTTTCGATATACAATATTAATTATTTTTTATTTTTAATATATATCATTAATAGCTATTAAGATGATAATATATTAAATTACTTTCGAATGCCAATCTCTTTACACGTGGTATGCATAACACTAAATTTAAATGTTTTTAACTTAATTGTTAGTTAAAAGTTATAAATGTTAATTTTCTAAAAAATGGATGTATTATACTTTTGGAATAGATGTAAGATATGGTTAATATAAGCATTGGCGTGTCGTTCGATCGAATATACAGGAGTAAACATTGCACGGTAGCCAATTAGTCTTATCTGACGATGCTCTCTATATATTAAATTGTATCAGTCCTCCTGACAAAAGAGATCATGTTGTTTTCATCTATAGTAACAGTTCCTTTCATCTATAGTTACAGGGTAATTAAAAGTCATTAATACAATATGTAGCTGAACTACCTAACAACATGTATGAACAATTTTTTATAAGGACTTAAACATAAAATATTGAAACTAGTTAATTTTGCTATATATTATTAATAACTATCAAGATATCAATATATAAAAGTATTTTTAAATATTGATATAACTATATAACATGCATAACATTAAACATAAATATTTTTAGTTTAATTATTAGTTAAAATTAAAACATTGACCTTTTTTAAAGTATGAAGTAATATATCTTAAAACGTTGGTAGTAGCATCTAGCCATCCATTCTAAGTTGCAGATGTACATGGCTGGGTTTAAGCTTGTAGAGCTGGAACTGACTACTGATGTTTGTGCAGACTCCAGAGTCAGGATGTACATGTCTACATGTATTTCTTCTGGTCCATTTAATTAGACACGTACGTCGTCACGAAACAAATCCTGCTTGTATTAGTTAGTGGTAATCCGACACATCCTCGACGTACGCGTACATGGCCAGGGCCAAGCGAAAAAAAGCCAGCAAGACACACATGCATGCAGTGAGGTCCCTCGTTTAACCTCGTGCTAATTACGTTAAACCATACTTGAAAAGCCGCCGGGTTGACTGTACACAAGAACATGTATACTCAGTCTCAAAATATAGCATCTTTTAGAGTACTCTAAGATTTATCTAAAAATTTATTTTTAGATCTAAAGTACATATAATACATTTAAACTTTATTATTTATATTCAATTATTTTTGAATCTACGCTCATTCATCTTTGACATATATAATACATATAATACACATCCTTTGACATATATACACTTAAAACAATCTACAGCTACGTTGATACATTTTGGAATGGAAAAGAGTATGTCACACGGCAGCGTGCATGCGCGGCACAGTAGTGGGAAACCATGCACACGCTGACACTGCCTACTGGCGACGCGGCGTGAGCAGGACGAGGGGGGTGGCGGCCTGGCGGGAGACAACCAAGCGGCGCTCGCTTTGAATTGAATCCGGTGTGCGTGTTGTCACGCAGTCGTCGCGAGATGGCGCTGCGCGGCGGCAGGAGCGGGCAGGGGAGATGGAGTGCTACTGTGCGAGCAGCTCGCTAGCTGGAGCTGCACTGGCAGGCATGGCAGGGGAAACCGCGTCGAGGTGATGGCGAGAGAAGGGGATCGGATCGAGCACGTCAATGTCCCACTCGACTGATCGCCCCGTATCAATCCTACCTAGGCACCTAGTACAGATTCCACCACGGACTGACGTACGCCGTTCGATACTTCGATCCCATCGATCCATACATACGTTATACGTGGCATGCCTAATAATGCTAACTGGCCTGGCCTGCCTGTTTATATTATAAACCGTTTGGTTTTTAATTGAAAATTTCACAGTTTGATTAGTTTTTTAAAATATACTATATTAGTACTATCAATACATAACAGTATTTTACAGTGAATTTCATATGATCAATTTGATATTGTACTTATTAATATATTTTTTTTATAAAATTAATTAAAGTTAGAGAAATTTAACATATAAAAAATTTAAATGACTTATAATATAGAATAAATACATTATATATCACTTTATCTCAAAAGACTTTATTTATAACACTTTAATTTTACTTAAAAAACTTCATTTTAACTCTTTAACTACTATCCTTTCGTAAATTAATAATGTTATTC
Organism: Zizania latifolia; assembly: GCA_000418225.1. Classification (NCBI taxonomy): domain Eukaryota; kingdom Viridiplantae; phylum Streptophyta; class Magnoliopsida; order Poales; family Poaceae; genus Zizania; species Zizania latifolia. The sequence continues at coordinate 135,731 of KE372622.1, read as the reverse complement.
ATTTAATGCCCCTTTTTTACCACTTCTCAATGTTATCTTTTCTTATTAATAATGGACACCGTAATACCATCACCACTAGTTTTGTTAATCTTATTCTTAAAATAAAGTTTTTTTATGGAAGGAGTACTGTCACTAGACTGCATATATACATCTGCACAGCCCACGCTTAACTCAGCGACATCTAGCTTGGTTTTGGTAGAATTACGGTGGTGTGCATCCGACCGATGGACCCGATCCGTCGCCAAATTAAGCGCAGGAAAAAATTGTAGTGGTTGGTGGATCTCCGTATTATAGTAGGTAGCGTATAGTACAGTCTGATGCGAACGAATGCATGGAAAGTACGTAGGTGCTACAACCTGCGTGACTGAAAGCCACAGCACATACGCTTGCGCTATCAGAGACTGAAAATGGCAGAACCTTAGCCTCTTTGTTGGAAGCGCGGGACCTTTTATCCGCAATTTGAACTGGTAACTCAGTTAAAAAAAGAATTAGCAAAGAGTAAAAAAAATCTTATTAATAAGAAAATGTTGTTTTAAAATGATAGTCAAGAGATAGTTAAAAGATATTTAAAAAATAAAACTTATTAATTTATAAACCAACGCTACATAAGGAGTTAATAATGAAGTCTTTTTAGAACAAAATTGTAGAGCTGTTTGCAGACGGATGAAGTGATTTCAAATGAAAACTTGTCTTTCTTCACAGAAAAAGAAGTTACTAATATAATTTTAGAGTTTAAAATTTGTCTCAAATATAACAATTATATCTTATGATTGTAAAAGGTAGATTTTACCTTTAAATTATCTATACTACCTTCGAAAATGATTACTTTATTCAACCATTCATAATCTTATACTCACCCATCCTAAGAAAATAGTATAATCTTCTTATTTATCTTCTTAGTATATGTATTTAAGGATAAAACTTCTTATATTCTAAAGTAGAGTAAGTGCATAGATATAGAGATAGCGTGCTCTCATAGTCTGATGCTTAGGGGGTATTTGAATCCTTAGGCTAAAGTTTAGTCCATGTCACATCGGATGTTTAGATATCAATTTAAAGGACTAAACATGAACTAATTATAAAAAATAATTGTAGAATCGGAGGATTATTCGCGAGACGAATCTATTAAGCCTAATTAATCCATGATTAGCAAATATTTACTGTAGCATCACACTGTCAAATTATTACGTTATTAGGCTCATTAGATTCATCTTGCGAATAATCCACCGATTATGAATGGATTTTATAAATAGTCTACATTAAATACTCTAAAATAGTATCTAAACATTTGATGTGACAGGGACTAAAATTTAGTCCCTATAACCAATCGGGGCCTCAGTCAATCCGTGGATCATCGCTTATTCACACCAACCTCAATCTGCTGCACGAGATTCCTCAGTCCAGAGAGAGAAACATTCACATGCACTCGACACCATCTCTCCCGCTATGCAACTCAAGCCATAGCTCAGTTCGTACGTACCAGCGCTAGATACAGTGTCTCCGTACAGGGCCGCCCGGCCGGCCATCGTAGTCCAGATCGAAAAGTACGAGTGGTCCGCGTCCGTCCGGCCCCGGCAGCCGGCGGCGGCGGCCGGCCAGCCGGTTTCCAGGCCAGCAAACTGTACGTGCTGCTCGGCCCCCCGCCGGAGCCATTGAGCCAACGACCCCACCGCGTGGGCGATCTTGACTTCCGTGTCCCCTCCTCTCTCTCAGCCGTACAACCACCTGTACTACTCCACTAGCAATTGCCGGGGGCTTTAGGACGAGGTATGAGGTTTGAGGTTCGGAAAAATACTCGTCCCTTCCAAAATAAATATACAGAGTCTCACGTATATATTAAAAAGATGTATAAAAATATTATAAATTTTTTTTTGAGATGGATGGGATGAGTGAGTATGAATAAAAAGTAAAATAGTCTAAGAGTAGTCTATGTACTTTAGAGATATAAATAACATTTTATTAGTATTAGTTTGCTACATTTAGAATATATTTTAAACTCTAAAAACACTGCATTTTGGAACAGAGAGTGTATTAAGTATATACAGGATATATATTGTGAGAATTCTAAGAAATGATTTGAGTATCTAGTTATAAGAATTTAGAGAAAATGAGTTTTTTTTACTTCTGGATACACTTTGGATACTCAAATCATTTCTTAGAACTATTTGAAACGATACAGACTATAAGAGTAGCTGCAACGGATAAAATCTTCCTAAACATAGCCTTAAAATATAGATTTCTTCAATTATCATCAAAACTTTATAAAATTTATATGGAATTCCCGTATCTGAAAAGAGACCGGAAGAGACAGACACCTATTGAGTTAGATATTGTTGATCCGTCGGCGCCGGAGGCGCACAAGGTATCCTGTGCACATCCAGTCTCCGTGTGCACGCCATACGATTGGTCCAGAGAGACTAAACAAAGAGAACATGGTAGCTTGTGGGCGATGGGTGTGTTGCTTTGTTTTGTGAAACAGGGAGATGAGATGACCCTCTCGATCTTTGAAGATACCTGAGTCACGGCTCGGCATGAACCGGGGTGATAATATTCTTGTGCGTTGGATGGAGCGTGGAAGTGTCGTTTGGACAGGGGCTCTGTTGGTCCAGGAGGCAGGTAAGCAGAGCATGGATGACTACTGATGGCTGGGTCGCTGGGGTTCTTCTGTCTGCATGGCTATTGGCTAGGTTGTGTTCATGCAGCATATAGCACTATCTGCTAACGCAGGACATCGCTGGGTCAAGGTAAGGTTGTGTTCATGCAGGATATAGCACTATCTGCTTACGCAGGACATCGCTGGGTCAAGGTAGGGTACACAGAGATTTCAGGACTTAGTCCTTTGGAGTTTGGATTGAAGTAACTTTGTAGTATTTGTAAAGGATTTAAATCCTTAGAAAAATCACCAATGATGCTCTTTGGAACAAAGGAATCAGATTAGAAAATTATTCATATGGATTGGCTTCCTACACTCATTCCATAGGAAATAAATATGAGTTTATACCTATATTTTTATTTTCCTTTGAGAAGTCCAATATACTCTCTCTTTCTCTCTCTAATCTCTCTTCCAAAACAAGTTCCTTCAAAAGTACTGTTTTTTATTTCCTGCGAAGCATCCAAATACAACACCTCTAATATTCCTATATTCTATAATCCTCTAGGATTCAATAAGTAGACCATCATATTTCTACATTTTTCATATTCATACTTTTTTAGAATACTGTATTCCAAATAAGTCATTATTCCCTTTGGCTTGACTGTTCACTTTCATAAGATATGTATCAAGTTCAGTTAGGCGTGTTTGGAAATGCAGGAACCTCACAGTGAATTTCCAAGCAATTTGTCACCGCACTGCCAGTATGCATTGACAGTCACGCATTTGTCACACAAAAAACTGAGAGCACGTAGCACATGCCACACCGTACACCGTGTATGTACTGGTTTCTGTAGCTCATGTGCTAAACTGCTAATGGTAAAACCAGTGGCAGACTGTGCAAAAGCCAACCTGCCGACGAGTAGGTATAGCATCAATACCAATAGTTGTGCACTAAAAAAATGAAGGAAATTGCTATGATCATTCTTGCATCATGTTCCCATGACGCACCTTGACCACGACCAAACCGTAGTTTAACCACGCCAGTAAGTATCTCACACCCTACAATTTTGCCACGTACCAACAAGACAAAAGGAGGCAGTGACAGCTGCTCCAGCTCTTCTGTAACTCTCCATGGACAAGCCTGAAATCCAGGAGGGTCAAGAGGCCAAGAAGAAGAGAAACGACCAGAAAACCCATCCCCATTTTTCAAGCAAACTAACGTCACCCTATTTAGACGAAGTTCGATTGCGATTTTGCAAGACTTTCATAAAAGAAGACACCTACAACAGCACTACTAGACAACGGTTTTCAAACTGGTTACCGGTGTAATTTAGACCAATAACTGTTTATCTGAAGCTAATAATATAGACAAAAACCACAATAAACAATCAAATTTACCGCAGTTTTATCAACCTAACCAGCAACAGCTGTCTACCTCAAACAGGTGTCGGAGGGAGAAGAGGTCTCGAGGTCTCGCAGAGGTCAGCTGAGCAAGGCGAGCCAACAAAGCTACATACTAGCTGCCGTCCTGCGCCCCCACGGCGACGCGGTTTAACAGCCTAGCTCGCACAAGAAAATCCTCCAAGATGATGCAATCTGATCGCTCCAGCTACACAGGGATAATCATTTTGTCATCGCTCCCCTGCATCTGTCCCCTTCTCGTTCTGGTTCGTCGGATCGTCAAAGCGAAACGGACAGCGCGAATAAATATGTAATCTGTCTCTACAGAGAAAGAGAGAGAGAGGGATCTTTCAGCCTCGCGGCAAGGAGCTGGAATGCATTAGGAGCAGGGGACAGTGGATGGGAGGGAAGCTTCCTCTTGCTTGCGCGATTATTCGCGTGATGGGGGCTCGGCTTGGATCGCTTTTGATCCGTGCGCTCTTGTGTTTCTGTTTTGCATGTGAGGGGGTGATGTTCTGATCATTAATTCTATTCTGAGGACATTTTAATTTGGATTTTAGAACAGAATATTTCAGTACCGACCAATACTGATATACCATTATAGGGTTTAATAAAATAATATACATTTCTTTCTATACAATATTATTATTTAAAATATATTGTATGATTAAATATAACATATTTAAATAGGTTGATATCTTAAATATAATATATGACTTCAATATAACATAATATTAGTTTGAGTGCTATGTAACAATTGACTGGTTAGTATGGATAATTTTGAACAGAGTATTAGCTAGTATGAGGTTGATTAGGACCAGTATTGACTTAAATGGTTAGTATTGACCGATATTAAAACTAAAATGATACATCACTTAATATCTATTGTTTAAATGGTGAAGCAGTATATACCAGTTGCTCACACGGTATCAGAACAGAATTAATAAGATTGGTTCTGTTGGTAACTCGACTAAAAAACAGGGTTTATGCCTCGCTAGAAAAAAAATAAAACTTGCTTGCCTAATAGTTGTAGTTTCATGTTCAAAGAGATTGGGATTTCATAGCAGATTATATTAGGGTCCAGAACTTATGACAGATTCACAATGTGTTGCTTAGGGGTTTGCTACTCCCAGGAGGAAATGGTTTTCAACCTTTCAAGTATTTACTCCTTCGATAAAATATGGGACATCTAGGTTTTTTTCTTTTGCTCGAAGGGCCATTTAGCTGTACTGCACAGATACTTACTTTCTACATGTGTGCCTTCTGGACAATGTTCGGTGAAAATATCTGGAAAAGAGGGGCATGCATTTTGAAGGAGTTGATAGTTGAGGCTCACCTGACTTGGCCTTCAAAAGGTCCATATACCATTCCCATCTATTAGAAACGTGAGAATTTCGACTCTGTACGATTATCGTGTGTCACGTATTTCAAACTTCTAAAGGTGTGGTTTTTCCCCACAACTTTCTGTGTGAAAAATATCGAAAAATTGATTAAAAACTATTTATCAACTTTTTAGTGCTAATTTTGTTCATTTGAACCATCAAACTATTTGGTCAAAAAGTCAAATTATCTATTCTCTCCATCCAAAAAGACTTCATTTCTAACCTTTCAACTTTGTCAAAAAAGACTTCATTTTACTTCTTTAACTACCATTGGTTCGCAAATTAAGAAATTTTATTAATTCAATACCCCTTAACTATCTTTTACCTATCATTTCACAATGTTGCTTTTTCATTAATAATGAACACCTTTATCTTTTACTCTTATCACTAATTTTTAATTTTTCTCAAAAGTAAAGTCTTTGGGTACAGAGGGCATATCATCTATCCTCACTTTCAAACAGTCTTTACTTTCCAAACTAGGAATGCCAATTGTATGACGACAGTAGTATCCAGTCCCAACTACAAGGTCTAAGGATTAGAGATGGCTACGTCAAAGTTCAGGGAATCAAGAATCATTACGCTGAAAAGTTTTAGGAATTAGGAACAGCTATATCGCAAACACTTTTTAGATAACGAAATTTCAACCGCTACCTTTTCCAAAAATAAGACTGCAACAATCATCTGATTGATTTAACTTTTCCAGCACATAAAGTAAAAACGAAAGGAAGACGAATTTCTTTGGAGGAGTTCAAGAATTATCAGTCACATGTCACTACCCCAACTTCACACTGTGACCCAATAGCCCAGAGCAAACAGCCTACTTGACTAGGGCATTCCTAATTTATACCAAAGCTTTCCATTAGCTATCTGCTCAGGAATTTGCTTGAAATTTGAGGAAACTAGCACAAATCAAATATTTCAGGAAACTTTGTGGTATAAAAGTACTAGTCAGTGCAACCAAAGATTCCAGGAAAAGGAAAAGGAGGTCTCATGAATCATAGGTAGGTAATAGTTGTAAGGTGTCGAGTTACCTGTAGATCTCTCCCGCGGCCACTTAAAAAAGGTACAGAGCCTGTATATTTGTTTGAGCACTAGAACCACTCTCTGCAGAAATTACCCATTAAAAGTTGATAGTGCTTAACAGCAGATAGATTGGTACTGGCATATATTCTGCAATCTCCAAAAAAGATAGTGAAAGTAAGATTGCATTCATACCCTAACTTAATCACAGATCCAAAATAAAATAACTGGCACAAGCACCACAAATCCACAATCTACTGATAACAGGTTAACAGCTTAGAGTTAGAGGTGAAAAGAACATACGACTACTTTAGATCCATCTGCTACAGATTGGTATGCCCTCTTTTCTCTTTGTGACAGAGCTCAATGGCGTGCCCTTTAAAGATGATATGCTGAATCTAGGAATGGTAGTTACTGTAGTAGATTCATACTACAGTTACTAGTTCAACATAATATGATAAATCTGTCACTTTAAAGTTGCTAGAAATTCACCTTATACATGTCTTGATCATTAAACCAGTATTATTTTTGAATGAATAAGTTATCAGAAATTCACTACCTTTTGCAATTTTTGAAAAAGAATCACATTCCATCATAAACATGTCCATAGTCCCCTAGCCCTGCGGTCATAAAAGAGCAGATTAGGAGGGTAAAATACTAAATTATGTCCAGTAAGTAGCTTTTATCAATGGTCCCTTTTCTTGAAAATACGAAATGTTGCAGACAAGTTCCACTTCTCTTGATTTGCAAAATAGTCCTTTGATTTGAAAACCAGTTCAGATCGTTTTCAGTCAACATCAATCAATTTTCATTAACAGGGTTTCTGAATTGAGAGGCATGGCATAGTACACCAATGAGCAGTAAACATGAAATTGAGCATTGCTACACAGAAAACTGAAAATGACAATAAAAAAACACAAGTTCAGAGAAAACAGGATCTAGTTACATTGTTCTATCTATTCACAAAAGAACCATGTGTACAATACTCTCTTTTCATTTCAAACACAAGAAATCATTTGAACCCCGAAGTTAATGATAAAAATGTTCCAGAGAAGAGAAATGAACTATTGAAACCTGAATCATCAATTAACTACAGAATGGCAATCCAATTTATTGACCTTTTACAACCAGCTGTCTTTTTGCGAGCACGACACTAATGCGCATCTGCTGTCTCGCAAGTCGCAGTATGAGGCATTTATTTGGCGATAAACCCCATCCTTATCAATCACTCAACTTGCAAAGATCACAGTTCGTTCATATGCACAACACAGTGGCTTGTACTAGCCACTTGGTTCGACTAAATCGACAATCTGCAGAACTCCCGTTTGGCAATTTTCTGAATTAGCGGCAATGTGGGAACTGGTAAGGCATTTTCTGACCACTACTACTGCCGATGTGCCCCATCGCGGCACATTGCGTTTATACGGGGGCACAGTGAATCTCTACGCGAAAGTTGCACAAAGCCACAAACTTACCGGAAACCTAGGCGACGAATCTCCGCGACCAGGACGAATCTCTCGGCGATCGGCGCCGTCCGCGTCGCCGATCTCGTGAACCATCGGAGACAAACGGGACGTGGCCCGCGCACGCCGATGGCGCGTGCGGTGCGGGGGAGCGACGCCGACGAAGGAGAATTTGGGCTTGGCAGATCGCGGACGGCGGCCTCCACGCGAGAGCGCGCTCGGCGTGGATGGGGCAGATGCGTCACCCCGCGGAATAGCTGTTCATGCCTTGGGCCCAATCCTCCTGCGCGCGCGGCCCATCAGAGATAGACGCAGACGCCAGACGTGCACGTTTGGCCCGCAATGGCGCGCGCGCGGCCCAGACCGTGGCGGTGCAGCCGAAAACTCTACAGTTTGTCATTTTCTCATTTTTCTATGTTTTCTTTTAAAATATCATTTATATCCCTCTCTCTTCTCAGTCTACAGCTAGCCACCTTTGCAATTGCAGCTATATTCATGTAGCTATAACTGGGTAAGGAGGAGGGAGAAAGATTATGATAAGCTTGACGAGTGAATGAAAAGTCTATGAAATCAAGTTTGGATTTCAATTGTAGCTTATTCTAACTTGTTTGGAATTGAAAAGCTTTAAAGAAGAAAAAAACTGTAGCTTTATTGACCACTTCCATGCTAGCTCCGATTGTTTTAACTTTGCTAGTCCATTGTGTGTGCTTCCTTCATTGATAATTTGAGGTTATAATGCATTTTTTTCGCGTACTGAGCTGTAGATTCGGTAACCTGCTATTTAGTTTTTTTTTTCTGATACAAAGACATGGTAGATACTGAGTAAGTTCAAGCCTGTTCGTCAGAGTGGTTTAGTACAAGGTTGGTAAGGCAAATGGAAGATAACACCGCCCACAAATTTTGCAGCCTAGGCCTTATATCACGATAGGTTTGTGGTAATCTATGTCCCGAGAATATCAAATCTTCCAGGCAGATTTCAGGCTATTTGCAACCGTAATGCACACACATAGCTAAACTGAACCATGATTAAATTACATAAAGTACAAGCGGCTTCTCGCTAGTGTGAAATGTTTGAACTAAGATGACAAAACTGTCCCTCCAAGTTAACATCATTTGCAATTTTTCGAGTCACGGTACAGCAACAAATGAGCTAATCTAAATGAGCTTCTTCTTCTGGAAGTACCCTTGCAGGTGCCACAGTTGCAGAACTGAAACCACAATGCAGACACTTAGTGACAAAATACTGAACCAGGCAACCCTAGTGTTTGTTTTCTCGCTCACTGTTCGCATCTCTGCTTCCCTGCATGGATACATCAAAGAGATAATTAGACATACCACTATATTTAAAATATTTTTCCATTTCACAGAATATATAACACAGTTGTTTCTTAGTCATAGAGAGGAAGTGAGTGGATTCTGTCACAATAGATCTTGAAATAAAAAAGTAAACTAGATTGTAGGCTGGACTGCAGATTGCAAGTTTCATGACAGTACTGCTCTTTGTGGTTGAATGTGTCTACGGTCAAGAATTGATGACAATATATTTGTTTCATTATCACTTCCATAGGCAATCTACTGAACTATCTTGCAGTGCCAATAACATGTCAAGTTTTAGAAAGTTTAAAGTCTCAATGACAGCAAGTCATCCCACACAAATGATGTCATCACAACACAGGTGACCAGGTAGAAGTATAATACAAAACTTGCCTTGCTTTGAGATATATCATGTTCTGATGGATGGATTGTACTGCCACTTCAAGTTTCCTAAGCTCTAGTTCTACACCCTACAAAAGGGAAATTAAGATCACAAGTAATTAGAGACATGAAGCAGTGAATTAAACTGGACTTGAGGGAGGCATGACCACATATTCACATGGACTGGTCAGCAGTTTGGCTAGCCTGCTCCCACCTCAATTTTTTCCTTCTTAGCGATAGCATCCCAATCCTTCGTTGCGATGCCAATCTTCCAATCAAGATTAATAGATATTCCTGAGCCTTTCTCTGCACTATCTATCCAGAAGCATGCAAGATAGTTTCCAGCTTCTGAGGTTGTAAATGCAAACTGACCAACCGTAGCACTTTCGCTGTGATGTAAGGTGTTCCCATATGGTGAAGTAACCTGCACAAAGCATAAGCATTTACCGAACCAAGATAAGAAGAGTATATAGCAATTCATAATATAATATCTTGTAAAAGCAAATTGCTAAGCTTCTTGAAGAAATGCTAAGCCTCACAGTGTGATATGAGGTGTTCCCACGCAAGAGCCTGGGAACACATTGGCATATTCATGCAAATGATTTCAATAAAAAGATGCGCATACATGCATTGATACATTGCAGGGTTAGTTTTACATCACATAATGGCAGCACTGATTCTTCTGTGCTTGCGTCATTGCCTTTTCATTTCTTTTGCATCATGGATTCTTATTGATCACCTTTTACTTCTCACAACCCATGGATCATTTTACAGAAGCCACTAGAAAAGCAAATTGGGGATCCTGTAGAATCACCACATAATCTGTTGCGAGTGACATCCTGGATTGAAACCACCACAATTTAGACACAAGGAATCACGTAGTTTGAGGATCATAATCTGCATAGCTGCATCATCAACCTGAGTCATACCAATCTACCAGATGCGTCAGGCAGCTATTCTAGAATACCGACATCATCATTCTCTCCAATGCAAAGCAAGTCTAGACAGGTTACACGAATAATATATGATTCCAAGTTTCAGCGTCCACCACAATCCTGTGAACACAAGGCACAGGCTTTCTGTCTTCCGCAGCACAGCTGCACCAGTGCACCAGTAACGCACAATCACTCACACTCAATCTAGTTCAGCAATTAATCCGGCACAATATATCTGCGCTAAGCATCCCCAAACCCCAGCAAAACCCAAAACCTTCACGCCACCCTTCCATTACACAGACTAATCTTCATCTACCATAGAGCTGACCAAGTTCATCCGAACTACCGTGATCCAGATCGATTTCCATCCTAACGGGAATAGTTCACTGCATCATAGAATCCGAAGCAGGAGGAGGGTAGAAAAATGGGGCAGATTACCTTGACGGCGATGGTGGGGTGCGAGGACGGGTGGGTCTCGTACATGAGGGCGTAGTCGGCGAGCACCACCACGTTGGACTGGATCTCCTCGGATACGCACTTGGTCCCCGACTGCGGCAAATCCAGCCACACCGCCTCCGCGCAGAGGCACGCGGCGGCTATCACCGCAGCTGTAAGAGCGAGCGTTAGCGCCGGAGATGCCGCCGCCGCCATCTCCGGCGTCCTTGGGATCTCCGCCTTTCGGGGTCGCGGGCTTCGGGGCGGAGGGGGAGGCGGAGTGATGGCGTGCGTGGGATGGCGGCGGCGCAGGGGTTATTTTGGAATTATTTACCTCTGTTAAGGTGTCTTTGCAAGGCGGTGGGTCTATGGCAAGTGGGACCCGGTGCTTACGTGTCATAGGCAAGAAAAGTCCCCTGCAGTTCTTCACATACATTTTGCAAAAAGCATTTTAGTGGATACATGGCACCCCATAAAATTGCAACAAACCAAAAATTTACATCAGGAAACACACAAAGAAGTTCAATTTACAATTTTATTTCAAGGTATAACTAAGATGTATACCTTTTACCTGCATATCCCCTGCTCTTTTACGGAAATTAAAAAGATCAGATTCCAAATAATATTTCCTTGATATAATTTTAGTGATATCAGTTAGAGTAAAAAAATGGATGCTAACAATGTTATATTTATTTCAAATGTTTCTTAGATTCATAAAAAAATGAATATCCCAAATCCCAATATTTATTTGAAAATTGTCAGATCCGATACTATTTTTTTTTAAATGAGCAGGAGATTTGCTAATATATTGAAAGACAAAGAAAAGTAACAAGAGGAGTCTCGAAAGAGACTCCAGACACACCAACACGGTACAACAAGGAAGTATACCGAGAGGAAGGGAGAGGGCAAGAAAAAAAGATAGAATCACATGCTGGCAACCCCCAACCACTAGGGGCTGGTGGCAAACAACCATGTCTTGCACAATTTGACTAACAAGTTAGGCCATCATTGAGACCGTCCTTCTGAAAATGCGATGGTTCCGTTTCTTTCACATGTTCCATATGGTGTAGACGAAGATGTCATTTAGAGTACACCTTTGAGGTCGCTAGAATGATGAAGAGATGAAAGACCAGTGAGCAACGATGGAGCTGACATGGGTGTAGAAGACTAACATCGGCATTGTTTGCCAGACGAAGATAAGATGCCACACTTCTTTGACAAACACGCAATTGAAAAAAAGATGGAGAGCGGTTTCATCGCTGATCGCAAAGGATACTATTTTATCCTTCATGTTGAACAAAAAATATCCAAACTATTTTAAAGCCTACTGTTAGTGGCAACCGATTGATCTGCCAATTTCATCGTATATGCGAGGCAAGCAACGTAAGCGTGCGTGTACACCCAACACAATCTGTCGCCCATGTACGAGATAGGTGTGTTCTTACGTCGTCATGCTCTGCCCGGGCCCAACTCCACTCACATCTCTCTGCAGGTCGCGCGTAAGCCCTGATATGATATATGCCCAATCCAAATTTATCCAGTTGTTTTGTTCTCTCCAGGCTGCAGCATGATATATATATAAAAACTGTCTGTTCCTAGATAGGTAGCTAGGTTTACGTGTTTGATTCCATGGCGACAATTAAGATAAGATTATGAGTTGCATGAGTTGACAGAAGCTGAATGTTTCATGGCCCCTATCCAAACCAGAACTGTGCCTGTAGCTAGGATTTCATCAGTTTCAGACTTCCAGCAGTCGCATTTCGAGGATATGTATGCTTTGTTGTGTTCGATCTGAATCCTATCAGAGAGAGAACAATAACCTCTTCAAATAAAGACGAGAAGAACCATATATATAATATGATTATCGATGTCATTCAGCACCAAGATGAATGTGTTAAAGGCGCATGATGGATTAATTAAAGAAAATTGCTTTGCTAAAACGGCAGGCAGAGATCACGACACGCACAGATCGATCGATCAATGCATGGCGATGCAATTCCATCAAATTAAGCTATACTCTTGCATGTACATTTGGATTCCATGTCGAGACAGCCACCCAATTAATTAGCTGCAAAGTATGTGATTAGTGGAGGCACACGCCTAGAGCAAACGGAGATGGCAGTGCGTACGTAGTACTGCATCTAATCGATTGACACGCCAGATGCATTAAGCACAAAGGCATCTGCACTACAGTAATTATAATTAAGTTAATTGCAGCTCCGCGTAAGACAGCAGCTAGAGCTCGATGTCGATGGCGAATTATAGATTGATTAATTAAGCAAGCAAGCACTCCAATGACATGCATACGTCACGGCCTTATCCATTACATGCACTTATGTGAAAATTTAGCTAGCCTCACTCTCACTCCCTCACAAGAATTTTTAGGAGAAATCAAGAAAGAAAGAGAAAAAAGGTGAAAAAAATTCGTATCACGTACTCGACCGACCGATCGATCGACCGACCAGATCAACCAGCGTGGAATGCACGGCCGAGGATGATTTGATGGTGCTGCTGCTTGCTTGCGTGCTTCAAGTCAACTAGTAGTGCCCATTGGCCGCCGCGCGCGCCGCCGGCGTCTCGACGTCGAAGACATGGCCGCCGTTGCCGTGCTTGCCGCCGCCGTTGGGCACCGCGGTTAACGGCAGCTCTCCGGCGCCGCCCTTGTTGCCGGCGGCGTCGGAGGCCTGGTCGACGTGGTCCGCGCCCTTGCCCCAGATCAGCGCGTACAGGCCGATGACGATGATCACCGCACCGATCACGCTGGAATAAATTAAATAACAGATTAATCAAGCGAACCATCTGCCATTATTCCATTAACTAGCACTAATCCTAATCCTGCTTTAGTCATGCTGAGTATATACTGTGTATATATATAGTAAAATGTATATATACACGTGTGGCCGTTGTACCACGTCATGTACGGATACGTACTTTCCGAGAGAGATTTCTTCCTTGAGTATGATTGAGCCCATGACGGCTGTGATGATCATGCAGAGCGGGTTGAACGCTGTCACGAACACTGGGCCTCTCTGCCTCGACACGATGCCTTGCACGTAGTAAGCCACGCCCGAGCACACTATACCCTGCAGTTTTACGTGTCACTGACAAAGTTAGTACGTACGTGCATGGCAATCTATGGCGAAACCAAGTTGATTAGAGGTAATCGATTGAGTAATTACGGCGTAGACGGCGGTGAAGAGGCGGGTGTCGCAGCCGATGAGCCAGGCCTTGTTGTTGCCGCGCTCGGCGACGAGGGCGACGGCGCTGCTCATCATGGAGCCCATGAGGCAGATGAGCGTCGTCAGCGAAAGCTCGGCGGGGTAGCTCTGCAGCGTGTTGGACTGGAGGACGAAGAAGCCCGACCAGCAGAAGCAGGCCACGACGATGAGGATGGTGCCCTTGAGGAACCCGCCGGCCGCCGCGCCGGCCGCGCCGGAGCCGCCGTCGTGGTGCTGCCCCTTGGTCCAGGGGAACTGCACCACCGGCCCGTGGTACAGCACCATCAGCACCGCTCCGGCCACCGTCAACACCGTGCCGGCGATCTTCGCCTGGCTGTGCAGGCTCCGCAGCCTCACCTTCTCCATCCTGATCAACAATTAGCCGCAATAAATTCACACGCCGTCTGATTCATTCCATCCTGACCAATCCGCGTGCTAATTATTGCTCCAGCTCAATTGATTAATCACCTGAGGACGAGGGCCATGACGAAGGTGACGGCGGGGAGGATGTTGATGAGCGCGGAGGCGAAGCCGGCGGAGGTCAGGTTGGCCCCCATGTAGTACAGGTTCTGGTCAAGCACCGGCCTGATCACAAAATGGCACAAATGAATCCAGTACGTACACGTGTCAGAAGTAGAGCTAGCTGAGAAGTGAGAACTGCATGTGTAACACCGTCCAATTAATAACATTCGTATAAGTAGTTGACTCTCGTAACGTACTCGAGTAAGGCGAGCCCCATGATCTTCACGAAGATCATGATCGTCATCTTTGGTCTCGTTCGCCTGCATCGACCAGTCAATTGCAAATTAATAAAACCAGCCACTGATTGATTAATTAGCTCAGTTAATTAGATTGCTTAAGCTGGGACTAATGAAAAAAATCAAATGCCCATGTATGGTATCTGATACTGATGATGATGATGATATCTTATATTGTACATGTATAGATTGTACTGCGATATGTACATATATATGTGAGCTGATTTAACGCGTGGCAGGGGATTAAAAGCTGCGAAAAGCATATAATTTTCGATCAGCTAGCTAGCATGCAGGCAGGCAGGCAGGTACAGAATAGAATTGACAAGCTGCTTTTAAGGATTAGGATCTGGAAGTGCTTGATGTGGAGCATGCACCATCAACCGAGAAAGTGACTAAAATGCCATGTGGATCATCGGCTTTAGATGCATGCGAATTATGGTCGAAGACAAAACGAATGAATAGAGCATGCATGTTCAGAGGTTCTTCGCAGTTCAGACGACATGCGTGTGTTCTCCATAAACAATGCATGACCTATCATATCGGCCTATGCATGCATTCATGCATGCATGCGTTCTAGTTAACTATGAAAATGATTGCAGTGGAGAGAGATGATAAGCTGAGTGAATTAGCTAGCTAGTTAATTACCTCTCGAACCAGAGAGCGAAGGGCGCCATGACGGCGGTGGCGAAGAGGTTACGGTAGACGACGAGGACGAAGTGGCTCATGCCGCGCTTGAGGGAGGCCACGGCCACCACGTACATCCCGGCGAACCCTACCTGCAGCAGGATCATCGCCAGGTACGGCTTCACATCGTTCATAACTTTGCCCACACCCATTCTCAACAGTCCTAGCTTAACAATCAGCTAATATCCAAGCAAGTGAACAAGTTAGGGCTAGCTAGCTCTCTCACTGTCTCTGCTTGCTGGTATCTATGTAGTCTTTGCCTGTAGCTCGCTCGCTAGATCAGTTGCACACAAGCAGCTGTGGCTGTGATGGATGAGGAGGCAACGAGCTCGCCGGCCCATTTATACTACAGATAGCCAGCTGCTCCATCGCCTCTGTAGTGTACTTCAGCAAGAGCGTTGCTATCGAAGTTGGATTAGTCGTCCTCTCCGACGCCAAGTGTGGCACTGTGACCATTGATGGATCTGACTCATTCACCTCTCTCTCTCTCTCTCTCTCGTCTCAGCTGCCTGTGCATGTTGTTGCGAGCAGTGCGGGTTTGTATGTTTCCAGCTTGTTTAATATTCCACTTCCGGCTAAAGGAGATAGGCCGACGATGTGTGCATCGTCTCCCTCTCTCATTCTCTCGTTTTCTTTTCCCTGCTTTGCCAGGAAAATATTGCAGGGAGCACAACATACTCGTACTGCCGATGGGTTTACAACTTTCTCATGCCTCTTTTTTGGCCACCTGAGGATACTTGCTGCAGGGACGATGATCAGGGCCGTCCGAGTCAAGCTTTGTGGGAGTCAGCTGGATTTCTCTGCTCCTTGGCTTTTACCTTTTAATTACCCCTGGCTAGCATGCATGCTAGCTAGTG